>CM077645.1:188067502-188150002 GCA_039707465.1 Rhabdophis nuchalis | reverse complement strand
AATTAATATTTATGCAAGTGCTTTGCAGAGGAGGAAGGTACCTTCCAATCAGTCTTGATTCCTGGCAACTGCCTGGACAGATTCCTGTATGGGGTTTTTTGCATGATTTCTGAAGTGATTTACTATTGCCTGCTTCTTGGACTGAGACAAAGTGACTGGCTCAAAGGTAGTACCTAAGGAATGACTAGAGGTCACAGTCTCTCAGCTCCGAGACTGATGTCTTAACCACTAGAGCAAACTGGTTCTTTGCACTGATAACATATCTAATAAACGGGACACTTGTCTAATTAAAATAGGGAAACATAAATAAAACAATATATAAGTATTACAACTATCGTGATCAAATATATCTTATTGTATATTATAGTAGATGTGAAAATTTTATTTTGAATACATTCTACTATTGCAACAATTGTAGAAAGTAATCCTTTACTTTCTTTAAAATAAAATTAGAATATTCCTCTATCAAAATTATGTGATCTTCACTGTATTTCTGCAGACCCGGTCTGGAAGCTAATTGTGAATATTTTAGTATCATCTTACACATGGCTACTGAGAAGTAAGTTCTATTTAATTTTTCTAGAGGGTTGTAGTATAATGCTATTTTTTAAAATAAACACGCAAATTTGGAAGTCAGTCTGATTTGTATTCGTATTGAGTCTTTACATACTTGGGATACAGTTTGCAAAGAAATACTTTGTGTTGGGTTAGTCTATATACTTACAGCATGAGTATAAAATAAGCACGAAGAATTTCTTGTTACATTTAAAAATCCAGCTTTAAACAACTTTGTCTGTAGAATATTCTGGTTTTATTGATAGATGAAAAAGCAGGGTTTATGATCTATGTAACTGACTAGAATACATTTTAAAAGGCTGCTGAGGAGAAAATAAAGTAATACATAGAAATTAGAGCTTAAAGGAACTTCTAGTATCAGTGTATATGTGACACTATAAGAGTAAGAACCTTATAATTTACAGGATAGACATGTTATTAATGGCATGATGTCATCACTATCCAAGCACTTTACACTTCTTAGAATAAAATAATTAGAATAATTAGAAAGAGACTGTTAGATTTAACAAGACAACCATTTAATGTTTGTTACAGAATCATTAGTTTTATTTCATGGAATAGGAAGTTAAAATGTTTAGTTAGTAAACAGACTTTAGATGGCCTCTGTTAAAATCTGTAGGTGGCATAACACACACATAGTAGAAAAATACTTTTAAGACTTCATTAAATTTTAATTTATTTTAATGAAAATTTAATTATATTAAAATATGTTTTAGTAAAATTTGTATAGTTATTTCTGATAATAAACTATCATCTATTGGAAGATGTATTATTTTAAATAATAAATAAATAGTATCCTTTGGCTTTCTCATAATATACACAAGCATTTTGCTGAAGATTTTTAAAAACTGGGTGGGCCACAACTGTTCAATAGCTAAGTAATCAAAAGTTTAAGCCTACCTATAAATGCAAAACAGTTAATGAAGAAATATTATAAATGAAGGTCATCATATTTTGAATATTGTAAGATTAGTTAGAATAATTTATTACAGATGCAAACATTAACAATCTTCTATTTAACATATTTTATGTATCATCATAATGATTGGATTTATTTCACTTATTCTTTGCTTAGGCAAGTTGACTTCTCCAATCATTAGGACCTTTTTTGTTAAATTTCCTTGATGCATGATAGTTAAACAAATTCTTTTTTTTTTCAATTTTGAAGATTATGGCAATTAATGATGTGGACATGTAACATTCAGAAGACAAATTAAAGACAGGATAGCCCATTATCAGTGAGTAAATCCAAATGAAGTGATTGGTGCATAAGCTTGAGATGAACAAAGCCGTGAGTTCCGTTGTGTGATTTTTTTATATGTGTGTTATATATTTATTGATCAGCTCAAAAACGTAACATACACACACACACACACACACACACACACACACTGATGTCTGTATATATACATACCAATACATAACAATGGCTTTTTAGTATTGTTGAGATATATCAAGAGCTAATTAATGAATGAAGGCATAAGACTACATGCTACTTAGTTTTATTTGTTAAATAGCAATAGCATTTAGACTTATATCCCGCTTCACAGTGCTTTACAGCTTTCTCTAAGTGGTTTACAGAGTAAGATAAATAGAATGAAAATAACCTAACAAACAAACTGAGCCATGCTAATTAAAATAACTATTTTAATGATGCCGATACTTATGCAAAAAAATAATTCCATACATACTCAAATATAATTTGATAAATTAACTGCCTAGTTGATCATAAAATAGAGAAATGCATTTACATTCAGAAGCATCATTGTATTATATTTTAAGTCTATGAGAGGATAATTTTTGGAAACTGGGCATGACTATTAGTAGATTTTGAAATATTTTAAAAGTTGAAAGAAGTAAACTGAAGGATCATAATCAGGTTCAGGGCATAAAGTGGACTGAAAGAAGTCTGATTAAATTTATCTCTGCATCAAACACAGATGGGAACTGCTGCCCACAGCAAAACAAGATGTTAAAGTGGGTTAGTAAGATATGAAGCATATCTGCAATGAGCATATATTAAAGAACTGTGGAGGAGGAATACTTTTTGCTAATGAAAGTTTAATATAATCTACTCTTTTCCTTTCACTTCCACTATTCCATTAAGAGCCATTAGAAACATATATTTTCTGGATAATAAAGGCAGGATAGAGAGTTTATTTAGCATGTGGAAGAATGAAATATCTCAAGATATACTTTGCTTAGCATTTATACAAAGACGCTATCATTTGAAAGTGCTCTGCTTCAGTCTTAATTGATATTTCATAGATTATGTCACTGCATCTCTTATTTGAAGATATGCTAACTCAAACTGATCTAGAAATAACCTGCATGTTTAAGATTTAGTCTGCATATAGATCTTCAATATTTATATCAGCTGTTGATACAGATTTAGCTGACCCAATGACAATAGGGAAATATTGCCTTGAATCTCAAATGTTTTGGTCCCATTTCTGAAACATGAATTATATATATATATATCGTTACATCTTCAAAAGCACAAAGATGAAGTTCAGAAATATCTGATAAAGCCCCACCTTCTTTTAATTGTGATCTCTAGATTATAGCTCAGTGCTTTGTGATTTAGAATTAAGTTTTGGCAGTACTTCCGATGAGGAAGATTAGAAAAAAATTATATTCTTTCCTAACAGAATGAAGGCTGTCAGATATTATAGCTAGATGATCCTCAACCAAAGCACAACACTATCCCCCAAATTGTCTCATACATTGTTTTTTTTACCAATTGCAGGCCTAAATATCAGTGGAAAACGGCTTAACCAGTAAGTTACTGTATTACTAGGATTGAGAGCTGGAAGAGGTAATAACAATGATAAAATTTAACAAACCAGTCAGGAAGTTAAGCTTATCTTCAATAAATGTTCTGCAAAGAGAAGAATTCTGGAAAATGCAGAGAACTGTCTTTCCAGCATTTATTCCAAATCAAAGTTATGACTTTTATTCTTCTTCCAAAATACGAATATTTGTTTTCAGGAAATTAATGTGTAAAGTTTGTAGAGTGAATATAACACTAGAAAATTAAAGTCTATGTCTTGAGAGCTTTAAGTGCCAGCTCAGAAGTTTTAGGGCAGGAGTTTGGCCCTGAACGAAAAAGTTTGTTTCCATGTGTAGACTGAACTTCTACAATTTTTCTTTAAATCTATCACTCACCCGTTAATGAAAATAATTTTAATTATTCTGATAAAACATAGTTTAATTTGTTTTGATCTTAAATTTTTACGCATATCATTTATATGCAGTTTTGCTTATGTGATATTTATGTGTGCTTAACAAAATATAAACTCTTTTAATTTTATTACATAAAACCAGAAGGGAATGTTTCCCATTATGAAAAGAAAAAAATAATGAATTAAGGGAAAAAATGGATAAGACAATCAATGGAATGGTTATTATTAATTATAATAAAATAGAAAAGGTGTTATTGCTACAATTATAATGTTGGCAATTAGCAATTTAGACATCAATTCTGAAATTTGAATAATTTTAATTTAATCATAAGATACACAATAATAACAAGATGCAAAAAGTCTGTATCAATGACATTATTTCAGATAGGAAAAATATTATAATTTTATTGTACTATAATAATACTACACAACTCACCAAATAGATGCACCAAATCTTCAAATCAAGAATATTTGGAAATAAAATTTTCCTAGGTATGTAATTTTTCTACTTGCATTTTTGCAAATACAAAAAGCCATGCTGCCTAGAATTTATGGTTGATTATATTAATCCATTACATAACCCCTTAAACTGTTACGGAGATCAGGAAAAATCACTGTTGTGAATTAAAATAAAATAATATTTTTTTTAACTCAGTCCTTACCATGTTTATTTAGAAGTCCCACTGACTTCACTGCAATGCTTTAACTGGATACAGTTAAATCCCAGGCAACAAGCTACTAGGGTTTATTATCACTCGAATGACATTTTGCCTCGGTTACTAATGCCATTCCTCAATTTGCCTTTACTTGGTAAAATGTTTTAAAATATGTATATGGAATATTGATTAAATTATAAAAATACACGGTTCTCAGGATTTTACTGGATGAAGTGGTAAACAAATGTAAAAGTTCTAGTCAAGAATGTTATTTAGTTGACATATAAATTGTTACTTAAAATACCCATTACATTTAATGTTGCTTTACTGCAAAAGCAACATGTTGATCAAATATCAAGTAACTAAATCCTTAATGGATTCTATTTTTTTGTTTATTTTCTGCCATCAGAATAAATTGTATTATCTTTGCAATTCCTAGTATTGAGTCCTGCACAGTCTTGAAAAATTCTCCAATCTTTTGGAGCAGTTTTTGGGACTCAGAGAATACAAGTGTAAGGGAGTGATAAAGACTGAATCCACCCTCAAGGGCCATGGTGGCACAGTGGTTAGAATGCAGGACTGCAGGCTACTTCTGCTGCCTGCTGCAATTTGGCAGTTCTAATCTCATCAGGCTGAAGGTTGACTCAGCCTTTCATCCTTCTGAGGTTGGTAAAATGAGGAACCATATTGTTGGGGGCAATATGCTGACTGTAAACCGCTTAGAGAGGGCTGTAAAGCACTGTGAAGCAGTATATAAGTCGAAATGCTATTGCTCTGCTGTTTGGGGCATGCACAGGGAAGAATTAAAACCTACAAAAGGGAGGGCATAATGTTGAAATTCAAGCCTTGTTCTCTTTTGTCAGTGCATGTGATGTTGTCACATATGCAAGGGCAAAATGCATGGACTATGATGCCATAATCTTGCTTCCCATCTTATAGATGTTGACTTCCCAGACATTACTTTCCCTGTTCCTCTTTGGTGGATCAGAATACAGCAAGTTTTGGATAGGTTACAAAGCATTGACTTGCACAGGTTCTGAACAAATTATTGTACAGTCACATAAATGACAGAAAGGTCATAAAATACCAACTCTATCTCAATAATGCTGACTTTTTTTCTTTTCATGTTTACTTACTGTTTGAACTTTGAGGAAATCCAGTTAAGGAAGATGGACCATTCATTCCAGGTAAAAGAACTGGAGGAAGGCCAGGTAGTCCTGGGTAAGCTGCTGGCAAACTGATTCCATGAAGCGAACTGCTGTCCATCATGCCTGGTTGCTGTACTGTTAAGCCTAAAACATCTGTAGCCTTTTTAATACGATCCAATTCTTGCTGTGCCATCAGCTGTCTAACAGTTGTAGGAGCTAAGTAGTCTTTTTCCCGGTCCAGCTGACTTCCCACAGTTTCTCGCACTTTTGTTATGTGTTGTTTGGAAAATATATGGTCTCTAATGGATATACGTGCAGAATACTTCACCCCACATAGAGAACACTCTGGTCTTGATCCATCAGTTGCATTCTGATTGATCATAAATGGCTTCCCTATGTTTATTTTGAATTTCTTTTCTTTTGCTCGTGCATTTTGAAACCAAACTTGTACCACACGTTTGGGCAGGCCAATCTCATTTCCTAGCATTTCGCATTCTTGCATGGTTGGAGTCCGATAATCACTAAAGCAAGCCTTCAAGACCTTGAGCTGTAAATTACTCATTTGTGTCCGAAATCGTTTGTGACCAGGCCGATCACTACTTTTAGATTTAAAGGGATTGTTTGCTCCAAATGGATTAGGTGAACTTGGATCAGCAATGCTTGATGTCTCACTGCGATCAGCATTATCATCAGGATCATCAGTAATGTAAACGCTTTGGTCGAAATCACAATCTTTGTCACTGAAATGGATTGATGGGCTCGTCATAGAGAATAAATGCCTATCATCACTGTTCTCCATATTAGACATGCTTATGTTTTTTGGCAAATTATCATTAATAATATTTTTTGGCTCTTTGGGAGTTGACGTAGATTTCACATCTTTTGAACCACCACTCATACTTTCAGTTTCATTGTTTCCTTCATCTCCTGTTGTAGCATCACTAATTGCAGTATTAATTGATGAAGTTTCATCAAAGTCAGTTTTACTCTGATCATAACAACTATCAACATGAGCAGCATTCAGATTTTCAATATCTTCATTGCATTCCGCTTTGAAAGACGAAGGACTTAAAAGATTCTTCGGTGACATTTCTGCAGTTTTACTAACAGGAGTTGAGACAGTAGAAGCTAATTCATTTTCACTTGATAAATCAATTTTTGTTAAAGATGATGGATAATCAAAAAACATGTATTTTTGTGGACTCTCTCCTCCGTCTTCATTGGCTATTAAAGGACTCGGTGGCAAACTATATCCTGCCTGTTTTCCTTCATTCCAGTGTCGACTGCGAATATGACTTTCTAAAGCTGACTTTGCTTTAAACAACGCTCGACAAAAAGGACATCTTTTATGAGACTGGGCTGGCCCTACTGCACGAAATTGCCCTTTTCTTTCTCGAGCTCTTGTGTTTTGAAACCAGACTTGTACAACTCTCTTTTTCAGACCTACTTCACGTGCAATGTGATCTAGCATTTTCCGAGTAGGATTAGAATCCAAAAGGTATTTTTCATAGAGTATTTCCAACTGCTCTGGAGTAATTGTAGTTCTCAATCGTTTATCCCGGTGCTGGTCCTCACCACTGTTTCCTCCCTCTTTTTCACTACAGTTATTATCATCCTTGTCATCCAGTTTTCTTTTAAGTGAGCCAGAAACTGAAGCAGTATGGTGAGTTGTGTGAGTTGAACCTACTTGTGGTGCCATCTGAGTCAAAGAACTATTCAGCAACTGACTTGTCATCAAAGAGCTATTAGGATCAAATATCATATAGGGCATATCCATAGGCCTTTCTAAAAACTGAGAGTGAAGGAATTGATTTTGTGCTGCTAAGAAATGCATGTGTTGGTGCTCCTGCCAAAGTTCTAAAGTGGGGAAGGCAACTGTACACTGGTCACATTGGTACTGTAGTAATTGAGGAGGTAGACTGTTTTGAAGAGGACCCATTGAAATTGTTAAAGGACTGGAAGGAATTGGTGTAGATTGTGATGTAGAAGGTGGTCTGCCTCCTATTTGAGATTGTTTGTGTTGCTGTGCTTGAGAAGCTGAGGGCTGTGCATCAGTGGAGGATCCTGTGGAGGATGTTAGTGTGGATTGCATTAATTTGTTGCTTTGGGAGGAAGTCTCAATTTGTTTAGGTGTGGTATCATTTTGCTTTGGTTTTTCAGTTAAATCTGGTTTGGGAGAGTTTTTGTCTGGCTCTGGTTTGGGTGATGGCATCAAAGGAGTACTAGAACCAGATCCAGAGCTTCCTGCGGTTGTTAGAGCTGTACTTTTAGATGAATCCGATGGACCAGAATATGTACAGTTCCTATAAAGTGTTTGGTCTGTGGCATCCATTGAGTCCTCTGTTTGACTTTCATCTAGGGCATCATCATCCTCATCTTTATAACACAGTTTTTTCTGATGAGTAATTAAGTCAAAAATTCTAGGAAAAACGACATTACACTTTTTACATTGATATTGCATGTTACTAGTCCTAATGTATCTCTCATTGGTGAGTTCCCTTTTCTCATTATCTTTAGTTTCAGCTTGATTCTCATAGCTTTTTCGAGCCTTTTGACGTGCATTTTGGAACCATACAACAATAACACGAGTAGCTAAGTTAAGTACAGTTGAAAGCTGTTCAATTTCATCGTCTTTTGGATAAGCATTTGTATCAAAAAAATCTTGTAACACTCTCAATTGGTAGTCAGTGAATCTTGTTCTAGATGACCGCTTGCTTAAAGATGCATCAGATTTGTAATGTTCTAAAGAACTGGTTTGTGGTTCAATTCTTATATCTTCCAAAACTGTTATGGGAGGGTTACTAAAATTGTATGGTGAATCTTTGTTTCTTTGCCGTTCCTTAAATAAGGTATTTCGAAACCAATGTTTAATAACTTTTTGTGAAAGGCCAGATTTCTCAGCCATTTCTTGAATCTGTTCTTCACTGGGAGAATTATTAATATCAAAATATGCTCGCAGGATTTTCAGTTGGTCATCTGTGATTCTAGTACGGGGACGCTTGAATTGAGAGTGTCGTAGAAAATTGGGATCTAATCCAAGCTGTTGCTGACACAGCTGAGTAAGATCTGCAGATAAAGCATCCATTGGTGGTAACTGAAGGGCAAGCTGAGGAGGTAATGCTGGGTGTTGGACTGATTGCATCATAATTGGGGGGAAAAGAGGAAGATCTAAAGATACTGGCAGCTGCACTGGTGGCGGAGCAGAAGGTGGAGGAGGTGGTGGAGGAGGTGGTGGTGGAGGAGGTGGAGGAGGTGGTGTCGGTGGTGGAGCTTGCAGAGGAGTGGGAGTTATGCTCTGGATTTTTCCAGAGCTAGATGAAGGTTGTGAAGGAGTAACAGTTGGAGCTGGAGGTGGCGGTGGAGGTGGCGGTGGTTCTGGAGAAGATGGTGAAATAGGATAAAGCTTGTCATATGCCTCCCTGTATTGACAGGCAAATTTTTCTAGTGCACCATGTGGGAAGAACTGACCATGAACGTGTTCCTGGTGACTCTTCAATATAAGTATGTTTGAAAATAATTTGCTACACGCTGCACATTCCAATTTGTCAGTATTTTCACAATCACCAGTTTTATTTTTCTTCTGCACCTTTTGCCTATTCTCGTTATATTGAATAACCAACTCGAAGCCAAAATTTTCTAATAAAGCCTTGGCTGCATTTCCTCTTGCCCCAGAAGCAATTCTAGGTGGTGGGATACTTGGTTCTGAAGACTTCGGCTTCTTTATTTCTTTGTTTTCTTTCAATCCTTCACTATCACTTGTGAATTCTTGCTTTGGTTTTTCATGTTTCTCAGAAATCTCTTCAGATTCCTTCATTAAGGGCATATCCTTCCCCATCTGGCATTCTGCATTTACAGGATTTTGCTCTGCTTTTATCAACTTATTAGCCTGCTGCTGTTGTTGCTTTTGGGGCTGAATTTGAGGTGGTGTAACTTGATACTGTTGTGCCTGTTGCTGCAGTAGTTGCAGCTGAGTTTGACCGACATGGTGCTGAGCTTGCATCTGCTGTTTTAGGTCTTCTAACAATGAACCTGCCATACCTGCCATTCCAGGCATACCAAAAGCGGCAGAAGCAGATAAACCCAGATCAGGGCTCAAACTGAATTCAGTCCCAGGAATATAGAATGGAAAAAGAAACTGTGGCTGCTGAAACTGCAGCAATGCCTCTGGCGTCATAGGGAAATGAGGCAAAAATGCAGGGTTCAAGAACTGTGGTTGAAAGAAAGCTGCTTGCTGCTGCAATTCATGCTGGAGTTGCATCTGCAGTTGTGCTGGTGACTGGGGAGGATGATGTGTAGGCTGAGCAGAAATCAATTCAGAAACCTGTTTTTTAGTTAACTCTTTGGCATCTAGGTGAGTTTCTTTGCTGTTTACTGCTGGTAGGCTTGTAGACTCTACTGATCCTTGACTAGGGCTATTAACGCTCCCTGCTGTACTAGTTCCACTTAAAGTATTACTGTTTGGCTCTAATTTTGCAGCCCTTGCCTTAGTCTGATGCAGTACAGATCTCATGTGGATTTCCAGTGTAGAACTTTGGCTGTAAGAAACATTACAAATGCTGCATTTGTAGGGTTTGTTGTCAGTGCTGCTGTTGGCTTCTTGAGGGACAGGACTGGATGCTTCCTGCAACACTTTTTTCAGTTTATGTAAATGAGAGACTGAATTATAATGGACCAAAAGAATGTTCTTTTGTGTGAAAGATTCTTTGCACACTGTGCATTTATATGGACGAGAAGGATCTAGAAATTTTTCCATAGTAAAATTTGGCCCTTTTCTAAAAGGTAAGGTCCGCTTTGGTTCTGAGCCCATTTCATCTGGAATCGAGCTGCTATCACTTCCTACAGGACTTGCTTTACCTTCCTGGTCTACCTCATATTCCCTTTCTATGTCTTGTTCTAGTGCATGTTCATCTTGTGCCATACTTTCATTTTCTGACCAGAGTTCACCATTTACAGGTAAAGATGCACACAGCTGCTGAATTTCAGCTTCACTGAGTTCTGGATGGCCTGTTTCCAAATGTTTTTTTAAAGCCTGGAATGTACGGAAGCTACGTTGGCAAAGGCTACACATGGTAGCAGCCCGAATAGCATGATACTGGGAATGTATCTGAAGCTTCTGCATAGTCTTAAAAGCCAAGCTACAATGGTTACAACGATATTTATAGACATGGCGATCAGAAACAGAAAGCTGCTGCCTCTTCTGCTGTTCATTCAAATGATCTGGCAGTGATTCAATTATCTTTATATCATTAGTGCTGCTTTTGTTCCATTCTGGCAGTTCAGCAGATTCTTTTAGTGGCTTATGTTCCTCTATTTTAATTTCCATTCCAGTTTTTGATTCTTCAAGCGCAGGAGTACTCTTCTCCTCTGGAGGACTATCACCTATTCACAAAAGAGAGAAAGAAAGAGAGAGAGAGAAAAGAATAATCCATAGATTATTTTGTAGAAAGTATCTTTGGTATGAGAGTTATACACAGGGATTCTAAAATAGTGACCATTCATTGATAGTTTTGCAATTGTATATCTGCATAAGCAATACAGTATAAACCGATTAGGCAATTCCCATTTTTAATACATTGGTATGATGTCCTTTAAAGGATATTTTGAAAAATAACTAGATGTAGTCAGTGTTCTACCTAAGGTTACAAAGAAGATGTGCATACAAATGGCCTTGATGTATTCATTCCAGAGACAATAAGGGACTCAGTCTCTGAATTGTAATTCCTGAAAAAGGCAACTGTCTAGTCCTTGTTGAATCACAGTTGGAAAGGAAAATGTTTAGGTATCATTCTAATTAAACACCTAATTAAATCATCCGGGTTTTTTAGCCAATACATAAAATCATAGATGTGAATGACATTTTAAAAAGTAATATTACAGAGAAAGACTGGAATCAAGCATGGATGCATGGAGAGTAGTTATGAGTTTATTTTCACATAGTTTTTGGGCTTTCCTCATTATTAGTTTTTTTTTCCTTTTTCTGTCATTGGTCTCCTTTCTTATCTTTTTCCCATTAGGGTGATATGCCTTCTAAATTGTAAAATATAAATGGATATTGTTATACAAGTTCACACATATGTAATTAAAAGAATGCAGGGAGAATATACCAAATTCATTATAGCAGCAATCTGTGGTGGATTATTGCTGCTAGTTCAAACTTATTCAAAAACCAAAATGGGCAACTGAATTGTACAATCTTATTAATAGATGTAAATCTAAAACCACAATAGATGGCCCTAAAAAAATCACTTTAATGTTGATTATATTTAAACCTGGGTTTTTTTATTATTATTATTATTATTATTATTATTATTATTATTATTATTATTATTATTATTATTATTATTATTATTATTATTATTTATTGGACTTCTAGACCGCCCCCTCTCCCCGGAGGGACTCGGGGCGGTGTACAGGTACAAATTAAAACCATACAATCAATAATACATATAACTAAAATCGAATTAAATAAACCCCTGTACAAATTTATAAAAATTAAAAACTTAACCTTAAAACCAAATCACCAAATTTAAAAATACAAACTGAGGTGGGAAAGCTGGAATTAGGCCAGGCCGGCTAGATGAAACAAGTGGGTTTTGAGTTTCTGGCGGAAGGAGCGGAGGTCCGTGGTCATTCTAATGTCAGGGGGAAGGTCATTCCAGAGGGTCGGGCCCACCACAGAGAAGGCCCTTACCCTGGGCGTCGCCCGCTGGCACAGCCTAGTGGACGGCACCCGGAGAAGTCCCTCTCTGTGTGAGCGAATCGGCCGAAGGGATGTGTGGGGCAGGATACGATCCCGCAAATAACTAGGTCCTGTGCCATGGAGCACTTTGAAGATGATAATCAACACCTTGAAACGCACCCGAAAAGCCACAGGCAGCCAGTGCAGCCCGTGCAGGAGAGGTGTTACGTGGGAGTATCTAGAGACTCCCGAAACTGCCCGCGCGGACGCATTCTGAACCAACTGCAGCCTTCGGGTGCATCTCAAGGGGAGCCCCATGTAGAGAGCGTTGCAGTAGTCTAGCCGGGATGTCACAAGCGCATGAGTGACTGTGCGAAGGGCGTCCCGGTCCAATAGGGGACGCAATTGGCGCACCAGGCGAACCTGGTGAAACGCCCCCCTTGCCACGGCTGTCACATAGTCATCCATTGACAGTCGGGCATCTAGAAGGATACCCAAATTGCATACCCGATCCACGGGGGCCAGATGTTCGCCCCCAATGGCCAGTGATGGAATCAACTGGTTGAACCAGGGTGCCGGTAGCCACAGCCACTCAGTCTTGGACGGGTTGAGCTTGAGTCTGTTACTTCCCATCCAGATCCGTACGGCTTCCAGACACCGGGACAACACTTCGATGGCATCGTTGGGGTGGTTTGGGGTAGAGATGTACAACTGGGTGCAATCCGCGTACAGATAGTAACCTACCCCAAACCCACGCATGATCTCGCCCAGCGGCTTCATATATGCATTGAACAGGAGAGGCGAGAGGACCGACCCTTGTGGCACCCCACAAGTGAGCGGCCTCGAGGTCGACCTCTGCCCCCCTGCCAATACAAATTGCGCTCGACCAGAGAGGTAGGAGGAGAACCACCGCAAAACGGTGCCCCTCACCCCCAACCCCTCCAGTCGATGCAATAGGATACCATGGTTGATGGTATCAAAAGCCGCCGAGAGGTCTAATAGGACCAGGATTGAGGAACAACCCCCATCTCTGGCCCTCCAGAGATCATCCACCAACGCAACCAATGCCGTCTCCGTGCTGTGGCCGGGCCAGAAACCGGACTGGCGCGGGTCCAGATAATCAATTTCCTCCAAGTGGCATGGAAACTGTTGTGCCACCACACAACAAAGGTTGGAGACGGGACGGTAGTTGACTAACAAAGCTGGGTCCAGGGAACGCTTCTTGAGGAAGGGCCTCACCACCGCTCTTTCAAGACGGCTGGCAAGAACCCCTCACTCAAAGAAGCGTTGACTAACTCCTGGAGCCAGCCTCGTGTGACCTCCCAGGATGCCAGGAGGGACACGGGTCCAGTAAACATGTGGTAGCTCGCAGTCGCCTACGCAACCTGTCCATATCGTCGGAAGTAACAGAGTCAAACTCCTCCCAGAATGGAACCTCAAGACCCGCCTCCGACGTCCCCTCCAGACCACTAGTGGGGACCAACTCGCTTTGAATCTGAGCGATTTTGTCCTGCAGATACTCCCCAAATTCCTCTGCTCTACCCTGCAAAGGGGCTTCCCGCGGCCTCTGTTGAAGGAGGGAGCGGGTTACCCCAAACAGGGCGGCAGGGCGGTTATCTGCGGACGCAATAAGAGTGGCACAATACTGACGCTTGGCCACTCTTAACGCCACAAGGTAAGTCCGTAAATGGGCTCTCACCTGTGTTCGGTCAGATTCAGAGCGTCCAAGGCCCCAGTGGCCGCACTATTCCATGCAGCCACTAGGTCCTCCATCCGGGTGCGGGTCAGGGCTACAGGAAATGGCCCAAGCTCCGTCTGGAACCTATCAGGTTCCATCAGGCGCCTGGGGCGGAACCATCTTGGACATTCCGGTTCCGCCTCCCCGCGGTGGGGAGTAGCGGCTGGAAAGTCGAGCCGGAGAAGTGAGTGATCTGACCATGACAGGGGTGTGATGACTAAATCCCCTACTCCCAGATCACTCCTCCACTGGCCAGAGACAAAGATGAGATCCAGTGTGTGTCCTCCCTCGTGTGTGGGGCCCTGAATTACTTGGGTCAGGTCCATGGCCGTCATGGAGGCCATGAACTCCCGAGCTACCTCGGATGTCTCCCCTACCGATGGCAAGTTAAAGTCCCCCATGACCAACAGTCTGGGGGTCTCAACTGCCATCTTGGCGATCACCTCGAGGAGCTCGGGCAGGGCTGCTGATGCATAGCGAGGAGCCAGGTATACAATCAGCAAGCCCAACTGCCTCCCTGGGCCCCACTTCACGCACAGGGACTCACAACCGGTTATCTGTGGCACAGTGGTCTCTCTCGGCTCAAGACCTTCCCTCACAATGACCTGCTACCCCACCACCCCTGCCTAGGGCCCGTGACTGATGAAATGCGTGGTAACCTGGCGGGCACATTTCCACGAGAGGGAGACCTCCCTCGTGGCCCAGCCAGGTCTCCGTGATTCCTGCCAGGTCCGGCTCCCCCTCCGACACCAAGTCGTTAATGAGGGGTGCTTTGTTGACAACGGACCTGGCATTGCATAACATCTGTCTCAGGCCCTGGCTCTGTAGGTCCTGACCACCTAGATTGCGGGGGTTGGGACATATGACCGGCCGTACCCAACGGCCACGGTCTCCCAACCGGTGATGAGATCTCTGTCTACCCTGTCTGTAACACCTTTGGTTTGTTTTAATACCAAATATAGCATAATCAGTCTAAGGATACACAAAATTAAAATAATATATCTGGTTTATAACTCTCAGGTAATATATGTAACTGGAGGTGAGCAGGAATCCTGTGTCTTTATCAGGTGGACTCAAACAAAAATTCTAAAGGTTCTGACTATTTGGATGGAATTAAAACTATAGAAAAGTATTGCCATTTGTACATGGGACTGAGGAGACTGGGCTGAAAAAATCCTGCTGGGATTGTTCTGAATTGAGTTAAATGAATAAATAATAACGCTCCAGTAAATATGTTCCTGAAAAATCAAGCAGAGAACTTTCCCTTCTACTTGAGGGGGAAAAGAGTCTCTCATGTATGGATATTTTTGTTTTTTTTAAAGCACCTTTAGGTGATTGCAATTGATTGGCAATAAGGAAGAATGGACAAGGGGAACATGGGATTCAATGACTGACAGGCCTACCTAGAAATCAGAATGACCTTTACAATCCAGCTCTCACAATTTGCCTAACCAAAATGTTTTGAGATTATGGAATTGAGAATTCTTTTTTAAACTATTACCTCTACTTATTGTTCTCTGTTTTTCAGCTCTAACAAGTAAAGGAACATTTTGCTGTGTTATTACCATATTGGTTTAAGGATTGTATTTATGTTTTATGCTAACCCTTGTTCCAATCCCGAGCTGTTCGAGCCATCTCTTTGAAGATGGCTATTAATCTCTGCTCTTTTTTTGGCATAATACAGTCATAAAATATAGCTGCCTGAAGTCGGATACAGATTTTTGTCACTATGGGATCCATTTTTATGCAAATGTAAATTACCTTCTGCCTAAAAAAAGAAAAATGTTTTGAGTTCCGTTTTTTATATATAAAACCAGATTTAAAGAAGTTAGTCCAAAACTGCTGTAGTTTATTATTGTATTTCATCCCTAACTATAATGTAGTTTTTCCTATAAAAAGTAGGAAAAGCATGGCATAGTAGCTAAAGCCCTGAAGAGAAATGTCCTACAATATTGCTGTATTGCAAAACACACTTGATTTCATGAATTGGCTAAAGCAAACAGACTTTAATCTCTGCATTTTATTTTTTTCGTGCAAAGTTACTGCCGTCTCCAAAGTGAAGGAATATTTTATCAAAAGACACAGATGTTTCAATTCTGCAGGTGTGGTTTTCATTGCTATACCTGAGTATTTTCCAGACCCCTCAGTTCTCAGGTTTGTAGACATGGAATCACAGTCAGATTTCTCTGAAGCAACTGTTGGCAGTAGCATACTGTTAGGCATCATCATATCTGGTACAGGAACCTTGGGGAGGAAAACATAATTTTGTCACCGCTTATCACATGTAGACAAATCATCCAGGAGCTTAAAATTTATCTCATGAAAATAACAGAAACGTATTGGTTAAAATATCCTAAGCAAAAAGAAATGAAAACCTCTGTAGCGGCATAAACCAGGCCCACCACAGACTGGTTGTAATGACAGGACGAGAGACCACGAAGGTAGTAGAGAAACAGGATTTATTGACGCGTCAAGAGTTCAGAGTGCTCTCGCACTAAAGACTGAACTGCCTGGGCAACGCCCAGGGAGTTAGTTTTATACCTTCGTCCTTAATACAGAAACACATATGGATAAAAGCAGAAGTTAATACAGGAATCAATACGTGTCCTATAAATGCATAGTCATTTGTTTAATGCCAGCTATAGTTCCCATATAGGGTTTCATCTTACACCTCCCCTTCTCCCCCATTTACTTCCTCTTTCCATCTCTTGAAGCAAGGTTTCAGCAATATTTGTAATACTTTGAGAACTTTTAAGAACAGAGAAGTACACCCACACATCTTGCACAAGCTGTCCAAAGGGCAAGCGGGCAAATCTCCCAAGGGATCAGGGATGATCCTGGAGCCAGGGACAACCAGGGATTGGGGTCACTGACCCCTCTGCCACACCTCCACTTTCATTGAGTTGAATGTGGCCATTTTAAGCTATTTGACTAGTTTATATCTCACACATCTGGGTGAATATGAGCGATAAGGTTTTATTTTATGTTTATTTTAATTATCAGAATTGATGTGTATCTGACAGTTTACCTTGTTTTACCTAGGCTTTTATATAATTCTGTCATTGAAGTCCTAAAAATATTTCATCATCCCCGAAAAATATCTTAGGGTTTCTCTAGTGATATCTGTGTTGTATTTTAGAAACATTGAAAGAGAAAATAATATTGGTGACAAAGCAGTTGTACATTCTAATATATACAGGTTTGACTATATGTAAAAATGCTCTTTAAATAAATATTTTTCACAAACATACATATATATTATATGTATAACACTTGGTTTTTTATTAGATATTCAAGGTAGCTAAATAAACCATAAAATTGTGATTCTGCTCTAGATAAAAAGAACAGAGATTTTTGCGTTGTTCTTCACCATTATTTGCAAGTTCATATAAAACTGGCATTAAATTTAATCGTTAGCTTCCCAGAGCCATACACATGATATGGGTGGATATATAAATTAAATAAATAAATATACAAAGAAATAGTAATTTCTAATGCTTTTAGCTGTCACAATACATTACAGCAAATGAAGAAGAAAAGTTTCCCTACAGGGAAAAGTTAATAGCCAATCTGCTTTAGGAAGTGCATGGAGCCACAGAGGTGAGCACCTTGATCTTGAAAGGTTGACTTTAATGAGAGTTTAAGACTCCTGTGTCTTTGAAAATTAAGGTTAAGTGAATAGGCCAAAAAGATGAACTAAGTTATTGACAGAAGTAGAGATCTCAGGAGCCCCTATTCCAACTTGCTAATTCTATTTCCAGCATCTATTCATCACTATTTACAATTAACATATATGTAAAAAAACATATTAACATTTTAAATACTTACTGTCATAAGCAGTTTTTCCACACAATCAGGTGACACACTGTGCAAATGAGTCAGATGCAATTGCAGATGCATTTTGTTGCTCAGGACATCCTGACAAAGGGGACAGCAGATCACAGGCTGCATAGAATGTTGTGACAAAACATGCATCTGTATGCGATTTGGGTCCCTGCTATTGTAGTTACAATAAGGGCACTGGTAAAACTGGAAAAAAAACAAAAAAAACCATAAATTCAGACTATTAGACAAATAAATTTTAAAAAATGACTTATTATTACAGTAAATACTACATTTTCCTTCAAGAAAAAAATGAATAATGCTTCTGCTTCTTCTAATCAATCTCTCAGGGTAAAAATATTTTCTGGGAATTTACCATCATTTTCACATTTTTAATGCCTTAAAAATAGTTTAGTTTTACATGAAAAAAAGAAAAGAAACACGGTGGTTTGTCTGCAGCCTAGTCATTAGAGAGTAAATGTTTGGGAGTATATATAAGTAAACTCCTTGGACTTCATACCATCAGTACACATACTCATGTCCACACAATTATTATTGATCTGAAACAATCCACTACAGGATAAAACTTTCTTTAGTGAAAGTTATGGACTGTATTAATTTATAATAATCTATCATGCTGGTCTTCAGAAATGCTGCCCTATAAATTGCCAGTTGTGAGACCCTGATTTTGAAGATAGACTCATGGGATAAATTGGGACAGTTGCTATTGTATCAGCCTCTCTGCTGCACAGCAACTTGCTTGCCTGCATTGCTAGAATTAATTTCAGGATTGGCCGGAAACTTTCCCAGGCTTATGGTTTTATGGGCCTTCCATTAGCTGTCCCTGGGACAGACCTTGAAAACAGCCCATGGCTTCATGCCCTGACTTCAAACAGTGGTCACATTCTGGACTTAGTTTTCTTGTCAGAACAATGGCAACGTCATCTGAGGGGAGAACTATTTATAGCCCCTCTGTCATGGTCAAATCATGCTTTGGTAACTTTGAGATATTTTTTTTATGTTACCCTATTATTCAAGGAGATAGGACATATCTATCAACCTCACCCCAGCATCTGATGAACCTGATGCAGTTCCAAAGAACTGTGGGGGGAGGGGGGTTCTATGAGATTCTGCTGCACAGCCCAATGAACTGGACAGGATCCTCAGGACTATAAGTACATTCATCTATGAATAGATCCATGCCCCCTGGTTAGTTAAGGCTACTTAGGATGTGAAATGTGGTGGGTCCCAGCAATGGTTAACTCTTTCTTGAGTCATGGGGTATTCCTGGACAATTTAAAGAGGCGCCGGTGCCCCTTTTGTCAACAAGCTATTACTTGATTTCATAGTTCTGGATAATTTTTGTCCGGTCTCCCATCTCCCCTTTTACTGGAAGGTGGATGAGAAAGTAGTAACACTGCTGTTATCTGGATCATTTCCAGTCAAGTTTCAGGTTTAGAAATTGGATTGAAAAGGCATTGCTCATCCTCTTGGGCGACCTCTGGCAGGAGTGGGATGGGAGCCTCTCAGTGGCCATTGATACTATCAACCTTGATATTCTTTTGGGTCGGCTTTAGGAGCTGGAGGGCAGAGTTTTATGCTGGTTCACCTACTTCCTCTGAGATTAGTCCCAGCAAATGTTGATAAGGGGCAAGGGGCTCAGCCCACAGTCCCGCTTTGTGGATGCTACAGGGGTCAGTACTATCTACACTCTTTTTTATCTCCTAATCCTACCTCTGCTGGGTAAAATTATCAGTCACCATGAGCTGACCTTATTTCTGGGGACAATACCATCAATATGCAGATGACATTCCCTTTTATATCTGTCTCAAGTGAACTATGTGATGCTGTGTACACTCTTTTATGGTGCTTAGATGCTATCAAAGTCTGGAGAACAACAGGCTTCAAATAAACTTTGTTAAGAACAAGTGGCAGTGGTAGGGGCTCATCTGTGTCCCGAGTTTACCATTATTGGTTTCGATGTGGATGTACTGTCGAGAAAAATCCAGTGTGTAATTTGGGGGTTCTCCTGGAGTCACGACTCCTTAAAAAGCAGGTGGCAGCCATGTTTTAGGGATCTAGGAAGAGAGCCTTCTATGCTACTGCGCCTGCCCTGTGGAAATCTTGCCCCCACAGGTAAGGTGGGTACTTATTCTGCTGGCCTTACATAAGAATGTCAAGATCAGGCTCTACCAACTGGCATGGAGATCTAAGAGTCACCTGCAAACCGTTGGTGGTTTAAGGGCGCTCCCTCTGCCTGTTTAATTTTTTATCTATTTTTAATCCAGTTTTTTAAAACTTCATTTTAATCTATGTGTCCTTTATATGGCTGTATCATTTTAATTTGTAAACTATCCAGTGTCACTTAAGAAAGATGGGCAGTGTATACTTTATCATTATGTGTAGTAGACAGATTTTTTTTAATCTTTCCAATCCAGGACTGACAGACAACAACTGGGCCAAAATCATCCAGCCAGCTTCCATGTCTAGAACTGCTTCTTCCCACTGCTAATCCAGAATTTTGTATATAGACAATTTAATATCCTCTATATTTCAAATTCTGTATAGAGGTCATCTTGAAATAAAGGTTAGCTCAGAAGCATTACTTGGCAATGTCAGCTACTGGGGAAAAAGTGCACTTTCATTCAAAATTTGGATTTCCATAATTATTTTCCCAAGCACTTTTTCTTTCTTTCTAAGTATCTGTTTTCTGGTTCCTTTTTCATTTTGATTCCCAGGTAGGCAAACAAATACAGCAGCCATATATTGTAATACCGTGATTAATAATCTGGTTTGAAAATAGTAGTTTCATATGATTAGCTGAAAAACATTTTATGGCTCATTGCAACCTGCATAAATAAAGCCCATGATGAATTAAAGTATTTCACTAAAATTGTCCACAAATAAAGCCCCGAGATAGAAACGTTGTAATAACACTTTTTACCTGGTCATGACCAAACTTATTTTCTTCAGAAAATTTGGTCTTTTTGGGTGGACCATCTTCTTTAGTTAGAAGTAGTGGTTGTTCCCCTGCTGCAATATTTACTTTTGGTTCCTTCTCTGGTGTGTTTATTCCTGCTTCCAAAACAACATGCGAGAATATATTATAAATAGCTATGATTGTCATTAGATCTTATGCTATGACCTATAAGAGTCTTTTAAATATTGTAGGTTTTCATGTTACAGCAGATCCCTTTTTGAAACTGAACAGGTACAAAGGTGACAGCCTACTTATCTCTGAAGCAGAGCAAACTCTATAAATACATTAAAAATGTACTCTTCTCTCGTGTTTAGCTAACCTTATGCTGCCCTAAACAGTAATCAATAACTAGATCTCTCTACTATTTCACTCTGAAATTTTACACCACATTACGCAAAATCAAATCATAGCCTCAGTTTTTGCTCTGAAATAATTAATTTCCAAACATTCCTCTTTTCCCTGTATCTAATTAAGAATATATTTGTCATGTTGTTCAGATAAAATGTCTATTATTTCCAATTATTGCACAACGTATAATAAATATTGAGTCGAATACAGTTTTCATCATACCTCTAGGAGACTACTGAAATCAATGGGACTTAAGTTATTCATGACTAATTAAATCCCACTGATTTCAATAGATATAATACAGGCATAACCATATTACAATTCATTTAAAAGAAAAAAACACCATCTTACCCACACAAAGACAAATAATGCTGATGCACTGATTTAAAATACGTTTTGTACTTAAATGTTACAATGGTGTGTACTAATAATATAATTAATATACAGCCTGAGCTAGCCTCTTAATGTAGTCGGGTTAGCACACATCAAAGAAAAGAATGCAATTATAATTTCCTAGATCATAAGAAAATTCTTTGCAGCCTCAATTTATAGAGTAGTCTCTTTTGCTAGGCTGGATATTTCAACAGCATTGAGTAGTCTGGTCACATACATCTCACGACAAACACAAAACCTCATTTACCAACCATTCCAATCTCATCATAGTGTGGCATCATCTGACCTTTTTTCTGCTGTTTATTATGAGTATTTCTAATTTTAACTTTCAATTTTCACCATCTTCCAGTCAATTTGCAACTAAATTATTTCCAGGGTGAGGACACTATCACTGGACAACTGGGTGCAAATACATCTTGAAATGCAATGACGCTAAACCATTGATTGCTATCAGACCCAACATAAATATATTGTCCAGGGGAGACGCATGAAGGATCTTGATTTTTAAAATCCACACAGAGTTCACATAAACGAACAAACTGACCTTACTGTCTAATGTCTTAGTTTTAATTTTAAAATAGGGTCATGACTGTCACTGATGAAAAGCTTGCAGAATACTTATAATGAAAAGAAAGAATATTGGTGGAGAGAGGAACAGAATAAATATTTGTCTTAAAAGAAGACTTTTTATTTGAAAAAATAACAGAAAACCCTGCAAGAATAAGTAAATTCGGAAGTAGAAAAATATATTGCATGTGAATATCTTCAAAATATATAAATACATTTTATTAGAAATACATTAAAATTGACATTGATATTTCAGTGTATTATTCTGTCTATTAAACTTAGGAAACAGAATTACCGAAACTTTAAAAATAAAACTAGAATTATAGATTGATTAAAGATCAAGATTATTCAAATAAATTGCAAATGGCGAAAGCCTTGTTTGGATTTCTTTTATAAAGGTTTAAGGTTTTCAAATCTTAAGGGTCTAGGAGGTTAAAGCATTTTAAATATTAATAATCATGTTTTAAAACCAAAAAAAATCCATCGCTTATACCAATCATTTTACCTTTAAATTAGATTAGCACAGCAAAGTATTTTCCTTATTAAAATGCATTAAAATGCCCTAAGCTGTGTAGGCAGCAGCAAAATGGTATGAATAACATTTGAGGAGTCTTTGTGTACCGTCTCATATCCCATTCCTTTGCCTCTTCTCTGATTATGGGATTCAGGAGTCCCAAAGGACTACCTTGAAAGTTTGGATCAGGAATTCCAAGATCCTTACTTGTCTATCCTTTTGTATTTGGAATATATCCACCTTATCCATCAAAGCCAGCTGGGTGACTTTGGGCTACTTACTCTCTCTCAGCCCAACTAACCTCATAGGGTTGTTGTTGTAGGAGAAATAGGATGAGGAAGGTCTGCTAGATATTTGTGCTGCATTTAGTTATTTGTAAAAATAATAATTCATACTCCTTATTGCATAAAACCAGTTTAATACTGTATTTTCTACAAACCGTTTAGATTCTAAACCAACAATAGATATGATTTTTTTTTCATCTATATGAAAAAATTCAAGTTCATCGACAAATTCAACCAACATACTTCTTATCATGTCACCAGAAGGGGTGCTGCTTTTCTGTATATTCAGAATAATCACTTCCTAATTTTTAAACATACAACTGTCTAATAAAGTCCAAATTAATAAAGAAACTAATTCTTTACATTTTCTTATGCGGTGGCTCAGTGGCTAAGACGCTGAGCTTGTCAATCAGATTGGCAGTTCAGTGGTTCGAATCCTTAGCGCCACGTAATGGAATGAGCTCCCTGCACCTTCGGCTTTTAGTCATACTAGCAATATGACCACAAAGACGTCTTTGGACAGCGCTAGCTCTTTGGCTTGAAACATAGATGAGCACTATCCCCTAGAGTCAGGAATGACTAGCACATATGTGTGAGGCAACCTTTACCTTTACATACACACAGTTTGTGTGTGCGTGTGTTTTTTGTGTGTGTTTTGTGTGTGTGTGTGTGTGTGTGTTACAATAATCTACTATTACATCACGTTAGCCAATATTCAAAAGAATTCCACCAATTCAGACTGCAGACATAAACTTGCTTTGCCATTACTACTTTCCATAGATTAATCCCCTCAAAAAAGTCTATATTTTGATCAGCTTCTCTTCAGATTTTATGCCATGTGCATTTCATCTATTGCAACCAGTTCTTCAAAAAACAAGAAGATGGTCAGGCAATGCCTATAGAAAAAAGGGTGCTTGGGTTAAATTGTATTTATAGCCTGAGCCAGAACTGTTGGACATGGCAGCTGGAAATTTCCTTTGAGACAGTCAGATTCCATTAGGATTCCTGAGCCTTCAAAGGAGATTATTTCTAGTATGTTTCCAACCACTTTAGAAGGTCAGAAATCTCTGAAAATGCAGAGTGATATTTCCATATGACAGAACAGTGGTCACTCCCCTCTGGCAGGAGAAGCCAAGTGGAAGCAATTAAAGTTCGAGGAAAGTGAAACATAGGAAGTAGAGACAGTAAAAATTACTCATAGAAGACCATTTATATGGCAGTTGTTGGGTATGACACAAAGATGGATATGTTTGCTGTTTTGAGTTATTTCTAATAACAACAAAAATGTGGGATGCAAACAAATAAATAAAATCTGCATTATCTCACAAATATCTTATGAATGGCCATTATTTATGAATAATTTTCACTGTTATCATTGTTGCATGCTAAAGAAAGAGGGGGTTAGAACTACCTGATTTAAAATTATATTTTGCAGCTTGTTGCTTAATGTGAATGAAAAAATAGATGACTTTAAGAAAGAGGTATTATCGGACTTGGAAGGACATGATTTAAGATTTTATTGGCACAGCTATTTGTAGTATGATAAAGTCAAGGTTAATGTACACTTTAAAAATTATTTATTAGACATTCCACACTGACAATTTATAATTTTAATATTCTTTGATAAATAAAGAATTATATTAAAATCCCTTTATGGTTGTCACTCCAATTAATTATTATTATTATTATAGAATAGAAATGAAATTTAAACAAAATGTTTAATTGATGCTGCTTTGTTGAATTTTTTCTCAAGGAGAATTTAAGTTAAAAACAAGAGAAAATATGGAGTTGGAAGGTTATACATATTATTGATTAACTTATGCTTAGTTTTGAGTCTGATTTAAACATTATGAATTTAAAGGTGGTAAAACTGAATTTGATGGGGGAAATATGCAATATGTTCAGTGCTGTAAAGCACTATAGAGTGATATACAGTGGTACCTCGCTTCACGAACTTAATTCGTGAACTGACTCTGTTCGCGTTGCGAATTGGTCGTGAAGCGAGGCACAATTTCCCATAGGGTTCAATGTAAATCCGGTTAATCCGTTCTGACCTTGTTTTTTGGGTTCAATGTAAAGCAGCTGAGGGGCGATGGAGCAAGCCAGCATGACTTTCGCCCGTCTCTTTCTGGGCTCGGCGCTTCTGCTTGTCGGGACGCTTCCCAAAGCCAGCAGCCCCACGGTGTGTGTGTGGAAGCGAAGGCAGAGGGGAAGGAGCTGCCTTCCCGGCCGGGCTCCGCAGCTGAGGGGCGATGGAGCAAACCGCGCAAACTGCTCCATCGCCCCTCAGCTGCGGAGGCCGGGAAGGCAGCTCCTTCCCCCCTGCCTTCGCTTCCACACACACACCGCGCGTGGCTGCCAGCATGACTTTCGCCCGTCTCTTTCTGGACTCGGCGCTTCTGGGAAGCGTCCCGACAAGCAGAAGCGCTGAGCCCAGAAAGAGAGTTTTATAAAATGGCCAGTGTATGAGACCAGAAAAACTGTCAAAAATGCATACGGGAATTTCAAACATTTGTTGAAAATACAATCAAACAGAGGGTATATATTTTCATCTTTGGTGGACAGGCAAGAAAGCTAGAAAATACTGACATCAAGTATGTCTTCTAATTCACAAGATTTGAAAAGTGAATACACAATTGAAACCAGAGATTTTTCTTTTCTTTAATTGACAAACATATTGGAACATCTTACAGAACTTTGTTTTGGTATAGGGCAGGGGTCTGCAAAGTCGGCTCTTTTAAGACTGGTGGACTTCAACTCCCAGAATTCCCCAGCCAGCCATGCTGGCTGGGGAATTCTGGGAGTTGAAGTCCACCAGTCTTAAAAGAGCCGACTTTGCAGACCCCTGGTATAGGGTAACAGCAGTGAGACTTTTATACGCATAATGGTAAAAGGACTGATAAATATCTATAATGGAGCAATGATGATGAAGCTGATAGAATTGGCAGCTTTGATTAAAGAAAAGACTGACCAATTTTATTTCTACATGGAAACCATTTTGGATTTTTGGGGATAAACTGAAAGAAATGAACTCTTGATTTTGGAATTTGATGATTAGAATTATACATGATTATAGAAGTAATGTTGACAAATGTTAACCCTAGAGTAAAAGTTTGATACGCTTTCTTTATTCATATCTCTACCAAAGAAGTCAAAAGTCATTTTTTATTTATTTATTTTACTTTTTCTTTTCTCTTTTGCACTTATATGTTCTTCTGGAAGAAGAAATTTGTCTAATTAGCAAGCAGACCCAAGTAGCTATAATCCATTGACTGTGTATGCATGGCACGCTTACCCATACTTTAAGTGATTCTTTCTGGATTTCTAAATAAAAATGTGCAGGTCTGTTCCATAAGAATGGAATAATAAATAATTCCTACATAAACCAGAACTGTGTGATTCATATAATCATTAATTTTACAATTCTTTAATCCTAAATAACAAAGATTAAGAATGTGTCAATATAAATCAGTTATGTTAGTTAAGTTTACAAGAGGGAATATTAATCAAATATGCAAACGTGAAATAAAGCACGACAACTTCCTATAAACACTTGTATTACTAAAGAACCTGATAAGGACCAGGACTTCTGACATCAATTACTGTAATTAAAATATACTATAATACTTAAAAATTATAGAAGTCATTGTAAGATTCCTTCTAATTAGAATTTAACTAAAGAATAATTTTATTGCACAATAAATGGTGAATTTTCATCATTCCTTACATTTACCACCTTGTTAAATAGTGTTCCCTTTAGCCATCTCAGAAATGTATTACATTTTCTATGCAAATGTATTAATCTGGATAAATTCCATATTAATTACTACACTGTGTTGAGTTGTAATTTGGATTATAATTAATCTAAAGTGGCACTAGAATTAAATGACAATATAAATGAGGCATTAGAAGCCTCTTGTCTTCTAAATCAATATTCAGTAAACATAGTTTTCTTATTGCCAAGTCTCTGAAAGCCTCCATCTGAGATAAGGAAGGCAATACAGAACAACAATTTATATAAATGCTTGAGCACCAAACATGTTAATCCCTTCTTTTCTAATGCATTATATGATAAAAAGGGGTGAGAGCACTTTTTTGTCTAGCTTGTTAAGGCTATGATTAACTTGTTGGTTTTCTGGGACTTCTTTGCCAATACTTAATTTAGGAGAAGAAAATCCAAATTAACATTCAATTATACATAAGCAGTTATGCAGTCATTAAACATAGTTGTCAGCTGTGTTGAGAATTAACCTCACTGAATGAATACTTTATATGCAGAATTAATTTAGAGAATTCTATTGTAGGATTCAAAAGGTCAGTTTGAGAATTTGAAATGTGAACTAATTTTTTTCAAGCTTCTTACAAAAGCATCTGCCTTTAGCATCTAAAGGTGTCCACTGCACCACAGGACAATTGGAGCATAGGTGAGGCTAATTAAACGTGAATTTATTGTTCATGGAACTTGCTATCTATGTTTCTGAAGTTCACCATTTCTGCCTATTGCCCTATTAAAAATGAACTTAATCAAAGAACTTAGATGTTTTATAGCAAATATTTTAGACAGAAAACATCTCAGAAATATAAAGCTTACTTAACAGAGCACAACACGAAGCCAGATGTTTCACAAATAAAATGTCTCTTTTTCCATTACACTTCTACAGTGACTCCAGTAACAATCAGCATGTCTTTCAATACCGCTTTTAGATTTACCTTCCAAGGAAAGGGCATGTATATTTAAATAATCCCTACAGACAGGCTCTGTTATGAACAGTTCTTCTTCAGATTCTTGATTTCAAAAGCTAAATAGTACTAGTGCTAAGGATATTTCTGAGTAGTGATACACAGTTGACATATATCTATGAGCCAAATCTTTATTTCTTAAATATTACTGAATTTTGCATTAAAAATTGTGTTTTCATACTTCTACTGCTTACAAAGTAAACAATAATTTAGCAGTATCTCTAAGCAATGGCTCATTTAAATGAAAATAAATTTGCATGTAAAATAATAATTCCTGATTAACTGAATGTCTTTATTGCGAATACAAGCTCTTTTATCTGCTGTTGTCATTTGGATTCAAGGAAAAGATATATGAGCACCTGAAACTAATAGCTTTCAACCTGCTTCAGCACCTCTTCTGCTTCAGTGAATCCAGCATAATATAACTAGGAATAGCGTGCAGCAAAAGTAGCCAATGTAATATTCATTGTGACCATAGATTTCCATCTCATAAATAAAAAGCATGGACGGAGTCACATTTTGCCAAATCAAATACAGAAAAAGCTTTGTGTATCCATGCCAGATGCTGGCCTTGGGTTTGTTTGTGCACAAGTAAATGTCATGACATGGGAGTTCTGTTTTCAAAGACAGTAGCTTTCATTACAGAGCTTTGTATATTCTTAAAGATCAATATTTCCCAGCTCATAATCTGTTTTCAATGATATTTCCTCCTTCTTGGCCAAATCATCTGTAAACCTTTTCATAGATTTTCTGTATCCCCCCACCCTGTAAATACCAGATAAATGGCCACGTAGAGGGAAGATTCCTGAATCTCAGTGATCATATATCAAGAACAGAAAGCTGATGGGTGGGTGGGTGGGGGGAAGCATTCCCATTGTCTCAGGGCTCTGCAAAGAGATGAAACATGAATGCAGGGGAAATTCCTCAAGTAGTGTGGAATCTTATGAAAAATTAATATGCCATCAGAGTAATACAAGTACAGCTAAGATTAATGAAAGGTGCTTAAAAAAATTACAAGCACACAAACTGATTTGATTAAAAAATAATCTCACTAGTTGTTCTATAATATTCTTCAGCTTATCCACATCTATCCTGTCAGATGGTTATGATTAAAAATAGGTCAATGTCAGGCTACTGATAAAAATCACATGCAAAATACACATGCAATAGATAATACCAGGAATGTCCAGACAGTTTTAAATTAAACAAGCAAACAAACAAACACAACTATTTAATACCCATGTTAAAAGGGTGGGGGGGAAAAATCTAACATCTTACCAGAGTCTTTGCTAGCTTTTCTGCCTTCACTTTTATTTCTCTCTTTCTCACATGTGTCTTTATCATCAGCAACAGCCACTGATGAGCTTTTAGTAGACCCTTCTGCATCTTCAATTTGTTCTTCTGCGAATGAGCATTAAAAAAAAATGACAAAAAAGCTAGCTTAGGGACCATTCAACACGAGGTGTAAATATGAGCTTTAATAAGATCAGGATTACATTTAATGAGACATTGTCAGAAATTGAAAGAAGGACACTTAAAAAGACATCAGATATCAATTATTAATAATCTGGGCTGTTATGGTGCAGCCCGGGAACCATATTTTCTTAAAAATACAGTGACAACTAGAGCTACAGAGCAAGTAGATCTTATCGGCTACAAATAGTAACCAATTTCATTGTAATTTTTACAATGACAATAAAGATGATGATGATGATGATGATGATGATGATGATGATGATGATGATGATGATGATTATATAGTAAATTACTATCAGCATTACTAATGTAAGATATTCAACATAATAAATTATATATAGCAACATATTTGAGAAACCTCTCAAAAAAATAAATCCAATTGGAATTGATACATTTTGTTAATGTCAATCTGTAAATACAATATGAGATCTCGGATTTCTTCTTCAGGAGGAACCAGTTGGGGTAAATGAAACAACTTGGCATATTGCCTTTAAAAAAAGTGACCTTACTTACACCTCCGTTACATGTTCACACCAGCTAGATTACATGAAAATCTTCACAGTATCTCAACCCAATTTAATTATTCAGTAAATCTTAGCTATGTTGCTACTAGTGGATTAATCTTTTTATGCAGTTAACTTCTAGGCTAAGGCCATGTAGCACTAATCCGTGAAAGGCCTACTGTTCCTTTTCATCTTGTGATCATTTGTCTGTGACTGTGCTGATGTCACATTTTAATGAATTTTAGCAATCTGAGTAATGCCAGATAACCAGACTTGCAACTCCCTACAGCATAGCATGCTGTTTTCATCACAATATGAGAAAGAAAGAAAGAAAGAAAGAAAGAAAGAAAGAAAGAAAGAAAGAAAGAAAGAAAGAAAGAAAGATAGATAGATTTCAGTGCAGGATGGAGAAGGTGATCAAATGGGATTCAAAACACTAGGCCGCTCAATTTCATAAAGTCTTTAATGACCATATAAATTAACACTGGAAAGGCAAAAGGTCACAGACGCACATTTGCATACACGCCTCTATTCACTTTTGATAAGGAGAGCTTTTTTTTTGCTTGGGGAATATGATACAATTAACCCTTCAGATTCCATACAAAATGCAGCTACCAACATTTTAAGTGTCAAGCATTAACTGAAAATTACACACTACATAAAATTTTCATTGTAAATGCTATAGTGATTGAAAGGGGAAATTGTGGCCCCTTCCACCCCCCATGTTTTATTAATAACGTTCTGACAGCAGAATGAAATATCCTCTGTCGTGTGGAGCAGCTGAGCACAGAAAAATTGCTACTTAGTGTTTTACTTGCAGTGGAGCTGAATCTACAAGAAAACAATTGAAGCCACTATCAAGCTACCATAAGCGATATAAATGGAAAGAAAGAAATAGATATAGTGGGATATTTTGCATTAATTTCTTGAATACGCTATGCTGCAATCTACATATCAGCAGCATTTTGGGGAGAAATATTTTCGAGAACCAGAAACATTGGGAAATGGAGAAAAAAAACATCTTCCTTAAAAATGTAGATGTAATAATAATCAGTAGTGAATAGAATAAACAATTCCTTTCGTATTAGCATGCTTATTTCTCTCTCTCTCCCCCCCCACCCCCTTTCTCTGTGGTATAACTAATCAAACACTGTAAGGTTCCTAGTCGCAGCTGGAAACAATGCTGTGTTTATTAAGGGTGATGGGAGGGCACAGTCTGTGATGCTGTACGCTTATGATTGTGACTAGACTGTGCTATGTTAATGCAAATAGATATAGAAAGAGAGATGTGTGCACAATGTGCATATTGCCCATCTAGTCAAAACTCCTGGTCTAACACAACCTATGGCAATCCCACGCTGAATATGCTCACAGATGGGCAGATTTCCTCCCCCTTCTCTTGGTTTACCAGTCCATCCCCAGCTGGGAAAGAAAACGACATGTCAAAACAAGACGGAGCATCCTTATTTTGAAGGAGCATAAATGCTGTCAGAATAAGCATGAATAAAATGGCGTATGTGTGCACGGGCGTGCTTGCAGAGTCTAGACCAGGGAAAAATAAGGAATAATAATTTAAAAAAAAAAAAAAAAGAACAGCGACACTGTCATCATCTGGGTCTCATCAGACAATTTTAGCTGGGTGCTCTCTTTTTTTCGGGTATGTGTTTTAAGTATGAGAGAAATTCCCAGACATGTTCTCCTATACATCATCATGGTGTCTGACCTCCATCTGACCCCGGCAACAGTTTGAGAAATCTAAATGTGAACAAAGCCTCTGTGTCAGCAGCAGGGAGAAATGGTTAGGTAGACTTTTGCCCATCAACTTAATCGCAAACAGCAGTTTTTAGGCCATAACTTTACAGGGCTCCACCAAGCCACCAGCACATAACCTTTGGAGGTAGAAGTGCCCTTTACCCCTTCCCCCCCTTTGATTTTTCTCAGTCCTTAGATATTTCCTTTGATGTAGCAAGGCAATTAGATCGAATGTTCAAGAACTGAAAGCCTGCTTTATGATTTTGAAGGTGAGAGCTGTTTATTGTAGGTTGGCTCCTGAGCCTCCTAAAGGCTTTACAAAATTTAATCCTGGAAAAAAAATTAACCAAAGGCAATGTATACACCCCCTGAGCATCATCTTCATCATCACCATCATCATTATTAAAATTTCAATTGGCAATCTTAATTTGTCAATGGCCGATACATTCAGGAAATTATTTGACTCTCTTCTCAAAACTGTATTTAGCTTTTCTTCTAAAAATCTATGTCGGAAGAGAAATGTATTATGGAATTTGCTTTGACTCTGTTTAGGAAAGCAGAAGATATACACTGATTTGTTACAAACTTGCATTGTTACAAATGTAATTAGTAAAATAAAGACAAAGTAAACTGTTAGGCAAAACAACATAGTTAGGTGTATAAACTGGAATTTCACTGTGAAATTGGCAATGATTACAATGATATATAAATCATTCACAGTTAAAACAGCAATGTACTTTTCTTTGTTTGAAATCAATGAAAAAGATTGTGTAGAGAAAGTGTATTGAATTATATTAATACAACAAAAAAGCCTGGAATCATACTTTAGTTATGAGTAAGACCTTTTGGCCTATTATGAATATAGGCATTTTAGTTCATGCCTTTACAAATATCACCTTATAAAATAAGTAGAATTTAGAATTCAGACATGTTTTTATTAGCTAAAAGCATTAATCACTGCACCATAATGCTACCAATATTACCACTACTTTTACCTAAATACTACAATGTGTTTGGAGTCCAACTGCTTTTTTGAATCCAATTCTGATTGATATACATTATAAAATATGTGCAAATATATTTATATGCATATACAACATAACTATATGCATATATGTTATACTCACCTGTTAAATCTGGTCAAATCAAAACTGAATATCCAAAAATATCTTTATTGGTTCTTTATGTTTGTGAGCTTAGTGTATGATGCCATCTCTCTTTGCTTAATTCACTACTCCCCATTATAACGGTACACTGTAGTGTCTCCCTTTGTTCTCTATAGCTGTTACTTCAGGCCAATTCCAAAAATGCTAAGAGGTAGATGGCAAGGAACATAAAGCAGTCAGAAAGAAGATAATAGGAGCACCAGCAAACCTGAGGCAGCAGGGAATGTGCCTATCATAATCTGGATGGCAACATATGGGTGCTTTCCAAGGAGCCATTAATGATCTTGAATAATTATTGTGGGATTTTGTAATGGAACTCAATTTGTCATTTTTTCCTGGTTCTGCAGTGAACTTGGTCAAAAAGCAAAATCGTCAATGGGCTTGCTGTTAAATAGGGCTAACAGAAGTTATTCAGAAAGACTTTGGATACTTTGCATCTTGCTTTAGTTGCACAAGGTATCTCTCTAGTTGAGCCCAAAATTTCTTTGTTAAGCAAGACAGTCGTTAAGTGAGTTTTGGCCCATTTTATGATCTTTCTTGACAGAGTTGTTAACTGAATCATTACAATTGTTAAGTTGGTAACACAGTTGTTAAGTGAATCTGGCTTCCCCATTGATTCTGCTTATCAAAAGACCACAAAAGGTGATCACACAATCCCAGGACACTGAACTGTCATAAATATGAGTCAGTTGGCAAGTGCCTGAATTTTGATCATATGACCATGGTAAAGCTGCAAAGCTCATAAGTCTGAAAAGCGGTCATAATTCATTTTTTTCAGTGCAGCTGTAACTTCGAATGAACTTTTGTAAGTCGAGGACTTCCTGTATAACCTTATAGCGATAACTTTCATAGGAGAATGGAGAAGGAAAACTTAAAACTATGGAAGTATTTATTTCTTGTGTCTTATATTTTCCTACAGAGCTCAAGAGCAGGGTATAAAGCATCCCCTCCCCCCATGACAACTACTCTTGCTAATTTGAGTTGACAGATAGTGTCTAGTTCAAAGTCACCCAGTAACATTCCTGAGCAATAGATGGATTGAATCTGAGTCTCTCACATTCTATTCTAACACTTCAACAACTATACCACACTCTCACCATTTTATAATTGCAATTGTTCGTATAGTTAAGCAGTTCTTTTAATATAACTATTTTTGAAGGCCTTCCATAATGGTTACAATGGTAATATATGGTACTTTGTCCTTTCAAATTTGTTGTTTATTTTTTGTGTTGTTCTTTGTTTTTATTTCTTTTAACAACTGTGAATGATCCAGAAATGCTGGGAATCAGGAGGCATATACATTTAATAATTGATTTTATATACCTCACATAGTGAATCTAGGCTGCATATACAATTAAAAAAATACTTTATGAAACTAAAATGTATAAAAGCTAATAAAACTATCATTTAAATTAAAAATAAAAATAAAGTTAAAAAATGGCAGAAAACATTAAATAGCACATAAATTAAGTCACATAACTATCTTACATTATATTGTTCTGTACAGTCCAATGGTGGGTTCCTACCAGTTCGACCAATTCGTCCGAACTGGTAGTGGTTTGGCGTCTGGGTTGCTGGAACTGGCAGCGACCCAGGCCACCACGCCCCCAAACTGGTTTTCCAGGCGGTGCTGAAGATGGCGCCATTTTCTTTTTGCTTTTGCGCATGTGCAGAACAATTTTTATTGAACTGTGCATGTATGCATGCCTACGAGTGAACCGGCAGTAGTGCCTGCTGGAACCCACCCCTAGTACAGTCATATCAACATCTTCAGAGAACCATCCCTATGCAATGATAACTGATAACGCTACGAGTGCAATGTAAAATGTAAGTTAACCTTGCAACCCTGTGAAATAACAACAATAATTTTAGCAAAATCTAATGATTAAATCACAGCAAGTCAGAGTGAATCTTTATCTAGAAATCCTCTGGATCCATATTAGTTTCAGTGTTGATTCTTAATGGGGCTACAATTCTCCAGAATAAGCAGGTGTAAAATCTGGTAGTTCTCCTAGACCAGGGGTCTGCAAAGTTGGCTCTTTGAAGACTGGTGGACTTCAACTCCCAGAATTCCCCAGCCTAGCTGGCTGGGGAATTCTGGGAGTTGAAGTCCACCAGTCTTCAAAGAGCCAACTTTGCAGACCCCTGTCCTAGACTCACAGATTCTGCTAGGCAGCAGGTGGAGATTGTTACTAGGAGAAACTTTGTTCAGCTAACCCTAACTGATATTCAGGTTATCTTCATTTCCCTCACTAAAAATTAAATACCTAAAAAACTAACAGTCCAAATTCTATTTTCTTGACTAAATATCCTGACTTTTCAAAAATCCCTTTATATACCATTTTGAGATACAACATAATTATGGTATATTTATGATAGTAGAAATGGTTATAGGACAACAACCAGCAGTCTCTGGATTGTAGAGAAATATGTGTAGAAATATGGTAAATAAACAAATAAAGATTTGGAAAATACATCTAAGGCCTAGATGACATAGATTTCATACTAACTTTTGATTATTCCTTTTTGGTAATATTGTTCATAAATGTCATGTCAGTTTAATATAAAACCTCATTAATCTAGATGAGGCAGCTGATCTGACTTGTACTATTGAAATCTGGGTATATGAGTGTATATTGCTTAGATATACATTCAATTTATATTTGACCAAATTATGTCCATCAATTCAGAGCAGAATCATTGTTAGGTCTGTAAGTATATACTTATGCCCATTTACCTCAGACAGGTTATGGGGTCTTTTATCTAATAGTGGGTGAAAAACTTTTATTGGGGATATTATTGAAGTTCTACATCACTGTACTGTCCAACAACATCCATGCACAAGTTGGCAAAGATAGTATAGTGTTATAGAATTATGGGATTGGTACTAAGAGTCTTCAATAATGATAGTGAGGCTTTCCTAGTATAATTAGTCTAAAAACATGTGGTTGAAAACTATGAGTCTGACTAAAATTTAAATTTTACTAATGCTTAGCAAAGGTTATATCATTTTTTAGTTTGCAGTTCAAGATGTGGAGGAGGTGGCTTGAATACTGAGAAATTAGAATTATTCCACTATCAAAATGAGACTAATCTTTCTTTCACTTCAGGTTTAATATATGATTTTTTTTTTACTTTGGTTAATAATTCTGAATTATCTTTGAGAATATTACTCCAGGAGAATTGTACTATAATGAATTTTCAAAGATGTTCTTCCGATTATCATTTATGAAAAGATGATGTCAGTGCATAAATAATATGTTGTGGATTTGGAAGGACAACTATATCGGTCTGTCCTTACCAAAGATTATTTCAGGACTTATTCTTCTTCTTTTTTAAGAGGACAGGACATCTAAATAAAACAAATATTGCCACCTTTACAGCAGGGGTCCCCCAACCTTTTTTGCACCAGGGACCGGTTTCATTTTGAAGAAAATTCCGTGGACCGGCCAGCGCAGAGGGGGAGCGGGGGGGAGCAGGGGAACAGGTGGCGCATGCGCATGCGGGGGGATGAGTCGGCTCACTCGCCCCTCTAGGGCCCCCAATGGCGTGAGCGGCTGCACCTGCACTCTCCCGCTCCCGGGGGCTGCCTCGCGGACCGGGGGTTGGGAACCCCTGCTTTAGAGGACCTCTAATTTCATCATGTTTTAATGTACTTCCAACAGCTCTTCTGGAGGAAACTTGTTTTCCAAAATCCTATATTTACTAAAACTTTTCTCTTGTAGCAAAGGATGAATTGAATCTTTTGCAATCTTCTGATAAGCAAAGTCAATGGGAAGCCAGATTCAGTTAAGAACTGTGTTTGTAACAACTTTGTCAAGAAAGATCATAAAATGGGACAAAACTCATTTAACAGCACTCTTGCTTAGCAACAGAAATTGTGGTCTCAATTGTGGTCATAAGTTAAGGACTGCTTGTATTAGAAACACACTGGCAAAAGGCCACTACACAATTTTCCACTTTTTAAAGAAAAGAACTAAAATAAATGAAAAATCTTTAAAACACACAAACAGCTTAATTTCATTGCAGTTTCCTTGAGTTTCAGAAGAGATTTTAGCTGTCACAAAAGACTACGGCAGAACAATCCTGGCATCTAAAATATAGATCTTACCCAGATTAAATACAAACTCTGGCAAACAAAATGTTCATTTCCCAGTAATGCAAAAAGAGTCAGTTGGAGAATAAACCACTAAACAGACAGATATAAACAGATACATGCACACTTTAATATAAGGACATTCCTTAGGAAAATGCTGAGCCAATTCACTCTCAAAGGAATAAAATAAATAACTAAAGGATATCTGGCAAATTTTACAGAAGTGAAATAAAATTAGTATTAGTCACCAATGGCAATATAGCAGAAGAAGATTTAAAAAAATCAAAATTTTGAATTAAGAATGGTCAAAAGAAATTATTTCTTATCCAATGATTTAGAGATGTGAATGTGAAACTTGAAAGATAAATATTTTCTAATATTAACATTAGGTTCCTCAGGCCAATGCAGATTTCTCCAAATAGTTTTCTTGGCAACATTATAAAAGTGATTTGACTTAATAATTTAGCCCAAAGTCCTGAGATTTCCTAGTGCTTCCATATAAGTGTTTCTTCAAGATTGCTTGGGATCACTAGAATTATTTGCTACAAAACTTTAAAAAACAAAAATAATATATCCTGCCATTAGAATTTTTTTTTTTCACCCTTACCTGAAAATGTAAAAAATTGAGTACCTACACGCTAGATGGTAAATGCTACAAATACAGTGTATGAAGTACATATACATTAAAACTGTCTGTATCTATCTATTTCTATATCTCTACAGCAGTGGTGGGATTCAAAATTTTTTACTACCAGTTCTGGCAGGGGAAGGATACTGTAAAATCTCCATTCCCACCCCACTCCAGGAGAAGGATACTTCAAAATCCCTATTTTCTCCTGAACAGCTAGACTCAGGAGTCAGAGAATAGATGGGGGCGGGGCCAGTCAGAAGTCATATTTACTGGCTTTCTGAACTACTCGAAATTTTTGCTCCCATTCTCCAGAACTGTTCAGAACCTGCTGAATATCACCTCTGCTCTACAGTGTACAGTGATCCCTCGTTTTTCACGGCTTCATGTTTCGCGGCTTCAGTGCGTCGCGGGTTTTTCAAAAATACAGAATAGAAAAAAAATGCATTGGTAGGAGGCAAGCGCCCCCTAGTGCTTGCTTTAAACGATGTCCACCAACTCAAGTTTCCGGTATAGTGTATTGCGAATCCTACTTCGCGGTTTTTCAGTTTTCGCGGAAGGTTCCGGTCCCCATTAACCGCGAAAAACGAGGGATTACTGTACATAAGTGTGTGTGTGTGTGTGTGTGTGCGCATGTGTGCAAAATTATGAACTCTAGACAACAAAGAAATAATTAACTTTTGATCTATAATGATAGTATGATATCAATCTTTTGCAGTGAGCTTCTCTTCTGTAAGGCAGCTTTGTAACTCTCTGCCTTGTCAGCTAGGGTTGTCAGATCCAAGTGAAATCATTTCTAGAGGTTTCTCCCCATCTCACCATAAATATGTCTGATCCATTTTATATGCATGTACTTCAAAGATTGCATATCTATGGATGTCTGCCTAATGCCACTTATCTGAAAAGGGAGAACATAACAAAATACAAAACTAATAATTACTGATTAAAATTCAGTGCCTAAAATAAAGAATTCCTTTATAAAATTATAATTGCCTATATCAGCTAACACAGATTCAAAGGCAAAATGTGTGCTGGACTACACAAAGGAGCTGGACATGTCTGTAAATTCTCAATGTAGCTGCATCATTTTGGCTACCATTCACAGGAAAAGATGTTTGGCTATAAATCAAACAAATAAATCTGTAGGACCACCTGTCTTCTACTGTTTCTGCCTGACTGATAAGATCTAGCAGAGGGCATATTTCAGTTCCCATCTATTAAGCAATGTCATCTCAAGGGACCTAGGAGGCATACCTTCTCTATAGCTATAACTGTCCTCTAAAACAAGAATCCCCTTGAGATCAAAACAACCCAGCTTGAAAAAAAGGGCTGAAGATAAGGATTTTCCCAAAGATTCTGAGTTTGGTCCAGGGATGAAATGTTCTGAAGTCTGCTACTGGTTCGCTTCGTGCACGGATGAGTGCCATTTGCCCGAACCAGTAGCAAAAAGTGCTACCAGTTCAGGCGAACTGGTAGTTCTGATTATCATTGGACCTATTCGTTCACCTGAATCAGTAGCATGTTTTAACTACTAGTTTGGGCGAACTGGTAGCATTTTTTATTGGTTGAACCGGTCCGAACTGGTAGCATTTCACCCCTATTGTTTTAATCTTTATTAGCTAGACAGAATCTTGTAGGATGTCTTTAATAGTTGAAACCATAACCAAATACTCTTATAGAGTTCCATGCCATGTCAGTATTTATTACTGCATTGGTGTTAAGCAGTATATTTTAAGAACAGAGCTTTCATGACTTTTTAGTTTAAAGGGGAAAAGTAATTAAAAAATGTAACACACCATTTCACAATTAAAACTATTACTGTAAGAAAAGAATTTAAAAAAAACCTTGCCTCAAAATGCTTCTTCAAAATCTGATGAAGTTGAGTAAAATAGACAAAATATACCAAAAATATTACTATGCACTACATTTGCATTTGAATAGACACGCAAATTAATTTAATCCACAAATATATTATCATTGTGTTCTGATAATTAAAACATAATTAAAATTTAAAAATATAATAATTATGCCACAATTAAAAAGATCTATGAGTGGCAAGTCCTCTTTAATCTTTCTAAGAAATTATATACTATTTATATTTCTATGTGATGAGATAACCTTCAGAATAGGCTTCTCTCCATCTGCAGGCAGGTTAGACATGCTACTTTTTAAACCTGTGCAATCTACTGTAGCTATTAAAAAAATATGCAGGAGTCAGCAATTAGCATAACCCCGTTTCTGACTTTTATAGGGATATTTTTAAATTTTAGTGTCTTATTAATTTTAGCACAGGGAATATTTAATTAGTTTTTAACAATTTTGGACTTTTGTATTTTTGTATGATTTTAATGATGCCTGTGTGCCGCCCTGGGTCCTTTTTTAGGAGAAGGGCGGGATATAAATTTAATAAAATAAATAAATAAATAATTAAAATCTGACAGATGCCAGTTAAGTTGAAAACCCAAGTTCCTTGCTTGTATTTTTATTTTTCATAAAAATCCTCAACCCTGCAGGATAATATAATTGATATGCAACTGCCTATTTTTGAATTTATAGCTGCTGCTGGATTTTTCAACCTTCTGCTCCTTGACTTGACTAGTCCTTGACTTTATTCCTGCTCTACAATCTACCTCCTTTATTTTTCTTTGTGTGTGTGTGTGTGTGTGTGTGTGTGTGTGTGTGTGTGTGTGTGTCTGCAATTGTCCTCCATTTGTCTCCACCTAGAGGTGGAGCTCTTGCCTCACAAGCAGGAGGTTGCGAGTTCGATCCTAGGTAGAGGCACATGTAGGGTCTCCTGCTTGGGCAGGGGGTTGGACTAGATGACCTCCAATGTCCCTTCAAACTCTGTTAATCTGTTAATCCAGAAAGTTGACAAGACATCAAATGCTTTATATTCTCCAAATACATTCATACCATGTGATCCTCAGGACACCTAACCCTTTTCCCTTATTCAGAAGCCAATTGATAATGCAACTAGCAAATTAAGCCAGCATGGAGAACTATATTTTTACTTTTTGAATTATTTATCTATAGACTTTCTGCACCATGAACCATTCACATATATAATAATGCCCTATATGATAACTTTCTTTTATATGGAAATAGAAAACTTAGTTTTTTCTTCTAGATTTCAAAATAGCTTTCTGATTTCAGATTTTCGTTTATCAAGTTAACTTTTCCTAACTGTTCTTTGAAAAATATGCTTCATCAAATTATAAAGCAAACATTAGTATTCAGCATAATATCATCAACCTGATTGTATAAAGAGAAGCAACTCCATTTTCTGTTGCATCCAGTGGGAAACACATACTGGATGAAATATAATAAAATTGGTTTATGTTGGCATTTTGTTTGGAATGAATGTCTGTTAAATGCAATATTTAACAGATACAATAAATGCACAATATTGCATTTAAATATTTAAATGCAATATTTAATATCAGCCTATTTTTTTCTGTTATAATGAAATATTTTATCCATAATCAAATGTTCAATTTCACAATTCTTTAAATGTCTATAGGATAATTTTTTGTTTCTTTAAATAGAGACAAAAGAGAAAGATAGGTACTTTTCCTAGATCATATGTGGCACAGAAGCATCCGTGACACATACATTCAAATTTCTGCCACTTTCTACATGCATGCAATGTGACAACAAATGTACAAAACAGATGGAGCTTGTGTTTCAAGATACAGAGACTGCTTTTCCCACTTGACCCTTTTACAGAAGCCTCTGATGTGATATTAACAGATTATAACTGCTTCAAGTTTCTTTTTACTTCCACTGTGTATCATTTCCCACTGAATTTTAAATACTAATTAATTCAAAATTATTTCTCCCTTTTTATATGCACCCAAATACAAGAAAATGTGTGCGTATATACACATGAAGCTAATTTAAAAATACTACGCTGAATAAATAAAGGTATGAGATGAAAAAAATACATAGATTCTTAGATAAATCTGCTTTATTAAAACATCATTCACTATATGTCTCAAATTATTCCTTGTAAAGCCACCACACTGTCTTTTGCTTTTATTTTAAAGGCCAAAAAAGAAGGAAATAGGAAGTAAGATTTCAGACAACAAGATGGGGAAATATATTAGTGATACAGAAGTCAGTGGAAATCATTAAATATTGCAACCTTCTATGCAAGACATAACTAACAAAATCTTCCATACTTGATTCAAATAAAGCATCTTTGAACAGCGATCACAAATCAACAGAATTTATCAATTTTCATAGACACAGATTAGTCAACTAGTAAAATGCACCAACTTGTCATTTTAAGGCTATTTTAGGCTTATTTATAAAAAAGCTAGATATGATGATGATGTTGATGGTGTTGCAATGGACTTTAAGTGGTAAAAGAGTGACTGAAAATCAGTCCATTCAACATGTCCATTCCAAAACAGTTACAGTTCTTTGATAACTTTGATTACTAATATTAGTTTGGGCATGATCTAGTGCACAGATGTCAAACTCGCAGCATCACGTTGCTGTCATGTGACATTTCACAATGTTTCCCCCTTTGTGGAGCTGGGGTGGGCGTAGCCTGCTGGCCGCCAGTTTGAGACCTCTGATCTAATGAATGTTAAGTTTAAAAGAATGATATTTTTGTTTATGTTTTCATTACAAAACTATCAGCTTTCCCCTTAGTTAATACTTTCACTGCAATCATTCAATCAGCAAACTTTATATAAAGATGCCCAGCACATAATTTACTTATGGTGGTTAACTGATCGAGAGGGGATAGCATTAAACCCCTTTTAGTTGCTTGCCACCAAGAACACTATATTCTTAGATTCTTATTGACCAGATTTTAAAAGAGGTTAATTTATATAATCTTGAAAACTGGTATATTTTAACACCCAATTTGTCAATAACTTAATTCAGGTGGAGGCTCTGTGATCCTCTGGCTGACTGCCTCCTAAAGCAGTGAAGAGGTTACTACTGGCTACCTTGATATGGGAGGAATGTGCGGATGCCCTGTAATATCTTATACACGGCCCTTTTCTTTTCCAGGCTCTAAGAGTCCATTCAAATTAGCCAAACTGACTTATCATCTTTTTCTAAGACTGGAATTGTAATTGTAATTGACCAAGCCCATATTTCAGGCATTCTTTTACTCCTCCCGCTTTCTTTCATGTCTATTTTTTTTAACTAAGATCTATTTGAATCTTATCAAATAATGGTTTGCACCAGGTTGTGCAATGAAAGTTTGTAACATAGACCTCACCTTCTTTCTTCCTAAAAAAACAAAAAAAATATTTGTACTATTAGAAGCATTGGAAGAAAATTTTCTTAATTTTTAACATTATATTCAATAAAAACAGGAGTATTTCAATGGACATGTATCATTTATACTTTAGGTTTCACAGACAAGAAAAAAGAAGCAATTATCAAAACTGACATTTAAAAGATTAAGAGAGGTAGCTAACTTTTTTTTACAGAATAGATTATTATTTCTGGGCAATATAATCATGGTTTTTAGTTCTGGACAATCCTTCCTGACATGTCACATCAACTAGTCAGCAATTCTCCCATAACTCTAATAAGAACTTTTTAGTTGTAGATAATTACAATAAATTCACTAGCCTCATAGTTTCATTATATTGTTTTCATTGTTCATTTGTGTTCATTTTGCTGTTTTTATTTTTAGTGGAGATGTATGAATTAAGATTACACAAAAATCTTTATAAATCCCTTATACAAAGGGCAGTGATTAAGCTTTCTAAAGAGTCCTTTCTCGGAACAATGGCAAGAAATAACTGATTGTTATATAATTTTTTGTTTGGCACAAATAGAAATATTTTTCTCATGTGTTCTAGTGCATCACACAAGCCATTTTATTTGTTTATTTTATGTTGCTCCCATAGCACTTATTTCCAGGGGTGAGCTTAAAAAATTTCAGCATCAGGTTCTCTGCTTGGTTGCTGGGTGGGCGTGGCCATGGTGACTGTGGCCTAGTTGGCCTCCTGCACCATGGTGGGGGTGATTTCATCTTCCAGGTCTCCGGGAAGGTGAAAACATCCTCCCCCGGGCTCCGGAAGCCTTCCTCGAGGCCCCTCTCTGAGCCTCCGTATGGGCCCTAGGCTTACCTTTCATCCAAAACAGGCCGCATGGAGACTCCTAGGAAGGGGGAGGGACAGGGTGGGCAAAGTCAGCCAGGGGTGGGATTTGAAGGTTCTTTGAACTGGCCATAACATTAGCTACAGATTCTGCCGAACCAGGGCAAACGCATAGCAGCCCATATCTACTTATTTCCCTCAGACTTAACAATATACTGTAAACATTTAAAAAGACCAAGAAAGCATATTAAAAAAAGGGACCAACCAATTAAAATATCAGGTGAATTTCAGTCTCCGAGTACCCTCTTTGGCTTCAGGTATCTTATAGCTTACAGTTATTCTTGAATGACAGTCCCATATATAGCATATTACAAAAGTTCACATCAGAAGTGCCTGGCAAGTCACCCACATTGATACATAATATGTAGTTATACAAAAACCATCCTAGCCATTGCTGATATCTAGTCCTCAAAATGAACCATCTTTGATGGGGGAACATAAGCTTAATTAAATGATGGAATTTCTTTGTAAATATTTGAACCACTCTATCACTCTGTCTTGGAAGGATTTAATATGTTCCATCTTATCCAGATCATGACACACTTAGGCACTGGGGCCAGCATATCCATTGAATCATCTGTTGGGTCCAGGTAAAGCAATTAGACTTGAGTTGAAGGGACACCACTACCTACTTCTGAAGAGGCAGAAATGTTTCCTAATTCAAAGAAACATTGATACCTGTTTGGATCCAATTTTGTATAACCTCATGAAAACCATGTATAACCATACTGATCCTATTGAGTTGTGACAGATTCAGCAGTGCAATGAGCCTTATCCACTTCATCAGGATTCACAGATTTCAAAATGATCACAGATTACCTTAGAAAATTCTAGACATTTGCATTGGAATTGTCCAGTTGGAAAGTAGCTCATCTAGGATCTGAACAGTTTTGTCTACCTAATGCTGTGAAAATGCAATCTTTCAAATGGCTTTCAGGCTCTCATCCTGATCAGCTGAGCCAGGGGAACAAGTATATATACTGTGTCACAACACCCTGGTAAGCTGCATGGTCTGCATGGTCTCTTGTAATGAGCCGAAAGACAGAAAAGGAAACCATCTTTGCTTCCTCCCTTATTTGGGGCTTACCAGGGTGTTGTGACACAGTACATATACTTGTTCTCCTGGCTCAGCTGATCAGGATGAAAGCCTGTGGCCTAGTGGCAATTACAACTGCCTTAGATTCAAACCCAGGTTCAAATCCCAGTAATGGTATGGCTAGCTGATGAGAGCTAAATAGCTTGAAATAGATCTATACTAGCCTCCCTTGTTTGTTTATTTATCAGCACAAACGCAACACACACACACACACACACACACACACACACACACGGACGGACGAATAGACGGACATAAAGGTAGATAGGTAGACAGATTGACAGATAGATAATAGATATAAATAGATATAGATACACACACACAGGGTCAAATCATCACTGCAGCATCAACCTTGAGCTAATACCAATTTCTGGTCAGACTAGTGGTGGGTCTTCTTCAAGCAGCATTCCAGATATCTAAAGTTTCACACCATTTCCTGAGCTACTCAGTAAAAGAGCCTGCAATAGATCTAAAGCTGGCCAGACCAACAATCAGAAGCTCCTTATTATTCAGTGCAACCAAAGTTTCTGCCCAAGAGATCCTTGTGAAATACCCTGGCAGCTCTCTGAAAATCAGCAGGATCCATCAGACAGCATCTTCCCCATTGTACAAACGGATTGCACTAGAGCAGGGGTCTCCAACCTTTGCAACTTTAAGTCTGAAGGACTTCAGCTCCCAGAATTCTGGGAGCTGAAGTCCTTCAGACTTAAAGTTGCAAAGGTTGGAGACCCCTGCACTAGAGAGCAGCATGACAATCAGACTAGTACAGGAGAAAGACTGAAGTTCAATGCCTCCCCTATGAAATTGCATTGTGCCTTTTCTGAGGCAAAACCCACATCTAATGTGTGACCTGTGATCTGTATTGGGCACTTGGCATGTTGCATAATGTTTATAGTTGCTATGTCAGCCATGAACTTCTGGCTTGGTCCATACCATGCAGCAAGGGAAGGTAACTTGCTGTTCCCTAACATTATTAATAGGGGGATGCAATCAGGTCACGCAGGCATGGCAGGGATGCTGCTATACAACATGAGAGATAGTAAAAAGGTTTTAAAAAAGCAGATTAATAAATAATGTCCCATATTCAGCTACCTGTGCAATAGTGGCTTTTGATACAAACAAAGACTTGTGAATGACAATAGTAAACTTTTCCCTTTCCCAAAGATGACAGGTGATGCAAAATCATGGTGGCACAGTTATTAGAATGCAGTATTACAGGGTAATTCTGTCAACTGCCAGCAGTTTGATCATAACCAGCTCAAGGTTGTGACTCAGCCTTCCATCCTTCTGAGGTCGGTAAAATGAGGACCCAATTGTTGTGGGCAATATGCTGACTCTGTAAACAGCTTATATAGGGATGTAAAGTACTAAGAAGTGGTATATAAGTCTAAGTGCTATTGCTATTGCTAAAACCTGAAAGCCAGGTGAGTAGTTCTGAGTAAGAATCTTTTTCTTTCTCTTCAACTTTTGTAATGCAGGTGAAGCTTGCCTTCTCATTCATAATCAAATGATACATGAGGAAGGTCTTATTACAGGCATATCTGCGATTAAATAGCATGTATGAGATCTGAGAGATGAAAGAGGGGAAATGATTAAAACACTGAACCTACTCTGGCCACCCTCAGTCTAACCCATCACAATGGAGATCCCATTTCCACATTCCACAATTTTGTATGAAAATTGCTTTCTCACTCACCTGGAAGAATTAGAAGAATCTAATACAGAGGTTTAAGCTTAAACAGCCACACAAATATCCTTTTCAACAAAATTTTATCATACTTTCTACATGTGCGGATCTGGATGGGAAGTAACGGACTCAGACTCAACCCGACCAAGACCGAGTGGCTGTGGTTTCCGGCTGCCCGATTCAACCAGCTCACTCCATCGCTGGCCATAGGGGGCGAACATCTTGCCCCTGTGGATGGGGCGCGCAATTTGGGTGTCCTCCTGGATGCCCGGCTGTCCATGGAAGATCAAGTGACAGCCGTGGCCAGGAGGGCGTTCTACCAGGTTCGCCTGGTTCGCCAATTGCACCCCCTATTGGATCGGGACACCCTTCGCACAGTCACTCATGCGCTCGTGACATCCCGACTGGACTATTGTAACTCTCTCTACATGGGGCTCCCCTTGAGGTGCACCCGGAAACTTCAGCTAGTCCAGAACGCAGCCGCGCGAGCAATTATGGGAACCGCAAGGTTTACCCATGTAACACCGCTCTTGCGCGAGCTGCACTGGCTGCCTGTCGTCTTCCGGGTGCGCTTCAAGGTGTTAGTTATCATCTTTAAAGCGCTCCATGGCTCGGGACCTAGCTATCTGCGGGATCGGATCCTGCCTCATACATCCTCACGGCCGATTCGCTCCCACAGAGAGGGACTTCTCCGGGTGCCGTCCACTAGACTTTGTCAGCGGGCGACACCCAGGGGAAGGGCTCTCTCTGTGGCAGGCCCAGCCCTCTGGAACAACCTTCCCCCTGACATTAGGACGACCACGGACCTCCGCTCCTTCCGTCTTAAATTAAAAACACATCTTTTCTGTCTGGCCGGCCTAGGATAGTCTCTCTGTCTCTGGGGTTTTATTGGGAATCCTTTTTTAGTTTAGTTTAGTTTTAATGGGGAATTTTAGCACAGGTATAGGTTTAATTTGTTTTTAAAGAAATGTCTGTATATATTTATTGTTTTTTATTCTTCCTGTGCACCGCCCCGAGTCCCTATGGGGAGAGGGAGCGGTTTACAAATATTAAATATTATTATTATTATTATGATCCTCTGACTGTTCCTCTGCTCTCACCAGGAATTGGGAAGCCTGAATAAAACTGGGAGACTTAGGGTCCAGACCTGGTTTTAACCCCAAAAATATGTCAGCCTCCACCCACAATCTAAGCCCCTGATAGAAAACAGCATCTGGGAAATCAATACTGGTAGTTCATCAACCACATTGCCTTGGTCATATTGTTAATTCTGGTAAGGATAAAAGCATTCATCCACTGGGGAACACAGTTCTCCAAACTGACCTGTGGAGCAGTCCTGAAGATCCAGCCAGCCAAGTCCAGTTGCTCCAAATGGGAGCAAGCTCTATATATTCTCAGCCACAGACCTTCTATTGCATACACAAAACTTTATTTGGAGGTTCTGCTTCTACTGCTGGTGAATTCAGGCTTCCACAAGATAAAGATACTGCAAAAATGTGACTGTCAACCTAGATTTGCCTAAAACTCTGATGTCCTGGATTCATTGGTGTTCTAGAGCCCCAGAAAAAAAAAGGACCAGATACCAACAGAACATAATTTTCCCCCAGAGCGAGCAACTGATGGGAGACACTGTAGGTATACTTCAGGGCTCTGTAGCTGGCACTTCATCAGTAGTGCTGCTTCTCAATTTTTCAGTCATGCAAAATCTGTTTCTTTTATGCCTTTTGATGCCTGCCTCAAATGCCATTTAATTGCCATTCTTATCTTCAGAACATTGAGGTTTTATATTTGTTTCTTTCTTCCCCTTCCTTTATAAATGCTTTTTTTCAATTGGTACTTCTTTTGTTGCTTCCTTCTGTTGTTGTGCACTTGATGGTTCTTTTCTTTCTATTGATTTATCTCTTTTTTATTTGAGCAACACTTAACACTGAGTATTTTGCCACCAGTTTTAACTGTGACCTGTAGTTTTTCTTTTAAAGCACAAGGGATTGCTTCTGCTCTTAATCTTAATATTTCCTGTTGTGTATCCCTTGCCCTCTTCCTCCAAAATCAAAAGTGTACCAGTGTAATAAAAGCATCCAGAAAGCCAGGAGAGGTGTTAAGGTATAACCTTCTTTAAAATTAAACCTGCATTATGCATCTGCATTATAATTTAACATTTTTCATAAATGACATAGAAAAATAGGTTTATAATGCATTGAAAGAATTATATTTACTAATGATTATAATTTAAAGCCTTTAATATTTCCATAAGTGAAAACAATCTGATCTAGAGTGAAATTTTCCACTAAATAAAACCTTTGAGGTTAAAGCACAAGCATACGCTTGAAACAGAGTCACTTAAATGCAAACTAGATTGTTTCTTCCCAAACATATGATAACAAAGTTCTTTTTTCTAGATATCCTCAGTAAATTTGTCACTGAGGATAGAGAAAATGTCATTTGCTGTACAGGCTTTAAATGGATGATTTCTTCCAGCTTATCCCAGAATGGCATTGACTTGACAAATGTGGGAAAGTCCACGGCTGTGAGATGGGGGCTTAGGTTGTGGGCTCCTGGTCAATTGAAAGGTTGCATTAAATGTAAATTATAGGACTGTTACTTAGATATATATCCCGCTCAACCAGGTGAAAGGCAAACAGGTCTCACACTAACTCACAGATGAACTTGCTGGCAAAAGCAAGAAAGGAGGCAGGCAATTACAGCTTTCATCTAGGAAGAAAAGGTATTTCATATGAACCATGCCATTTTTTAAAATAAAAGTCAGTAATTCGTTCCCCTTTCAGTTTATATATATGAAAAATATTAGCCAATCGTGGCAGTAAATATCCCAGTAACAATAGCCCTTTATTAAACATGTATTGAAATAAAACCCATGTCCTTTCTACCTTTGAATGTCAAATTTACACCTTATTATTAACATCTATTGAAATCACAGATTCATCTGCACAGGAGATGAAAAGTGAAAAAAGTCACACAAACCCCTCTAACATGACTGTAGTTAGACAGAAAACAGTTTTCCCAGCCACTGCTTGGCTTCCTATTTGTGACCTCTGAAAAGCATTGTAGGCCAGGGTTAATGGCCTTTCCAATCTCTGTGATAAGAATTCATTTTGTTCTATTACCAGCAGTTATCTCAGGAGCCTGCTGCATCACTTCAGCAGGGTTCAATCAATGAGAGGACCTAATGAAGTAACCAGCTGTAGCTCTATTTCGCCTGGTCTACTCTATCAGACAAATAAGATCTATCAGTCACACATCTTAAGACCAATCTTTGAAACAGAATCTTCAGAAACTGAACCTGTATGCATATGAACTATTATCTTTCCATTTTTTCCCCACTGTTAATTATAATGTGTATTTTCTAACACAGTAAATTGAAACAAAAGAGTTCAGAAAAAAATGGATTAAGAAACAATATTCAGTGCTACAAATTTACTGAGCACTAATGGCATCATATTAATAACAAAATGTTTCAGCATTGACCTCTAATTCTTTGCGATATTGCACAGAAACTCAATAAAATTCTCTGAACTGAAACTGAGATCTGTTATGGAAACAAATGATTTTCACAATGGAAATAATGCAATAGAAAGTGCACAACTGTTGCCTATCCAGTATATTCCCCAAAATAAGAAATGAAAAGTACAAATGCTTTCCATGGGGTGAGGAAAAGAGAAGATAGCATAAGTGTTCCTATTAGACTCAAACATTACAACTTTTAGAGGGCTAATTTCTACTTTACTATAACAGAAGTAATGATTTCTTAACATCTTATATAAAAACACACCATTGTACACTTAAGGATGAGATAAAAAGATTTTGAGGGGAGGACAACGGTAGGTGTTTTGGAGGGAGGGAATGGTAGGATATTAAGATTATTGGAAGGACTGAACAGAAAATAACTTCATAGTAATGTTCTGTGGCAGTTGCCATTTGTTCTGTCAGCTCAAATAGTGGAATTAGAGACATCAGATTATCTAAAAAAAAATACAATAATGTTTACAAAATTGTAGAACATTTCTAGGTATGAAAAATATATTGGTTTTCATATTTTTAAAAAATCAACCAGATTCATTATTTCTTCATCATATAAAAAAATATTTTTATTCTGGCTATAACCCATAGCACAGAAAGGTAAAAACAAGGACAGAAAGTCCTTTTGCCTTCTATCTTCCATATGAAAAATGGTTCTTGCTCTTGTCTAGACAAGCACATGCATCACTAAAGATTTCACTTATAGTTGCAGCAATGACGTTTGTTAAAATTAATCAAAATATTTATGTTTATCACATATTGAGATGTTCCCAGCAAATTCACACACACACACACACATACACCCCTTTCAATAGTATAGTTTGTTGCAGTTTCATGTAAGAAGTGTTATTGCATAATGTATCGATGATACAAAATAACATTTCTATTTAAATTATTTTTAAATTTACCGTAATTATATTTAAAAATGTAGAACAGTAATCTTTAATTTTCACAGCCTTTAAAGTAGTCATTCTTGGTGTCAAGAATGAAATTTGTATTTCAAACAATATCACATAATTTGAAAAGGGAAAATTTATTCATATTTGCTGTTAAAGAAAGAAAACATGACATCCAAATAACACTGCTGATTCAAAAAATAAGAATGGCTTTGGAATAGTGGTACAAATACGCAATTTATTTGTATTTATTTTCTCAGTTACAGCTGCTTCAATTGGGAATTAATTCTAATCCTTTTTTATCCATTATAATGTGGGTTATCATAAATACGTTTTAATTCAAATAAATTATTTAATGAAAAAATTAAATGCGTTTTCTCCATCTAAATATTATGAATTGGAAAATTACGGGTTTATCTGAGAATGCTTACATTTCTTTATACACACTGTTAATCTTTCAGTTCCTTATGCAATATGGAGATAATAACATTAACCAATCTCACAGATCAGTTGACAAGAATGCATATTGAGATGTTTGGAAGTATAAAATGTATTATAACATGCAGTTTAGATTTTGCATCATTGGCTCAACGTTACAAATAACAAATTTATTGTGATATTGATATATATAAAACTGTATGTCCTTCTGCTATAATACAAGTTGTATCTGAAAATCTTTCCAGTTTTCAAAGTAGTTTGCTAAGCGATAGAAGAACTGTTCTCTAAATGGTACAGCTTCAAAGATCTTGGCATGCAGAGTTATCCACTTATCTAAATTCTACTATTATTTAATAACATTTATCCTCTTTGTCCTTATATAGCCCTGAAAGAGAGGTGAAATGTCTATATTGTATATGGAAACAGATAACTTTATGCCTAGCAGGCATTTTGGGAACATCTGTCAATTTTTTTATGGAATACACTGATTGTGGGGTATTGATTGCATTTAAACAAAGTTGTTGCAAAAAAAATCAGCTAACAATTCTTGTAGAAAGAGTTGATCAATATTTAAATGACTCTCTTTATTGATTTAAAATTAACTTTCAATTAAGAGATCTATAGGACTTTTAACTGCGACACTTATCCATTCAAGAGAAAATAAAGGTACATTTATCGATACACTTAAACAGCAGTGGCTGGTTTTCTATTGATTCAGTCATTTGTGCTCGGATTCGTTAGCGTCATCAGGCTTTAACTCGCTTACTAGTTTTTCGCAGTGTATAATGCTGCAAGATGAAGGAATGAATGTTACATGGCTAACACAGAAAACAAAGGGAATTTTAAGAAATATAGGAAGGTAATCTTTTATTATTTCTTTTTCACATCTGTTAAAATGAAGCCTGCATTAAGTCCAGGAATACACATGAGAAAACTGTATTTTCTAATAAATAATTATTACTGTATTATATTGTATCATTGATGTGCATATATTTCTGCTGTCTTCTTTAATTAACTATATAAGTTGTTATTTATTTAGCATTTAACAGAATGTTTTCTTATATTGCTTGTGACATTCCAGATATTACATACATGTACAGTATATATACGTGTGTGTGTTTGTGTGTGTGTGTGTGTGTGTAGTATTTTACTGTGTTTCTATATAAAATGGATGGATGAATAATGCTACATAGAATGCATCTAGACATTTTCAAGGATATGCTTATTTGATAGTAAATATCAGAATGTTCAATGGGATTTATGTGTATTGTGTAAATGTGCATAAGGACTCAGATCTTAGCTTTCCATTACAAATCCAGTATGTACTACCTTTGAATAATGATGCACTGGATCACAATTAATATTCAATTTGATCAGAAAAGCAACATATTATTACAGTGAATTGTAAAATAAATACACTATATAGAAAAGATGTGTATATTTCTTTACATTCATAAATATGAATATATATATATACATTCATATTTATGAATTTAAAGAAATATATACATCTTTTCTATATAGTGTATTTATAGTATGTATATATGCACACACACACACACACACTTCTGGAGAATATTCTTCAGGAACATATCAACTATATTTTAATACATATTTGGTGCAGCAGTTATACTAATATACGATATAACACATCACAAGTCAAATTTATGTTGGATTTTTTTTAATGCATTAATTTTGGAACTAACTCAGAATACTGAATATGTGTCAACAGTCTTTACACATTCTGTTTTATTTTTTCCAACATTTAAATGGCATATAAACAGAACTAAACAAGCATGGATGGTATCTGAACTGAAAGGAGTCTAAGCATGCGTGTATTCTACAGTACGTATAAAGAGATAAATCGATTAAACTGTGCTGTTTTACAATTAAAGAGAGGCATTATTTTCTTAGCTTTAGGAGATTTATCTTAAACTTTTTTCCAATGGATGAAACATTAGTATGCTTAAAGATAAAGAAAGACAATTGCTGCTTATCTCTTTGCGTAAACGCAAAAGAACATTAAGTACCATTTATTGTCCTGAACCATGCTAGAATATTTTTGAACTGCAACAAGGATAGCTGGAAATAACTTTAGATGGTTTTGCATTTGTTTATTCCAGAGTTGTTGTTGGATTTGTGCCTATTCATGGTTTCTTTTTTTTATAGCCAGAAAGGTTTATAGAGCAACTCAACAATACACATCATGTTAATCTGCTTATTAACTGTTCATTTTCTATGATGCAGTATCAGTCCAGAAAATGGTTAAAATTGTTCTGAAAAACTTCAGAATATTCTTACTTCAAATACTGTTGAATAGAATACTTTTCAGCTATATGGCTTGAAGAAAATGAATTTATATTTATCACTCACTATGCAGAATTTCTATAAAAATCATTTTAATTATAGAATGCTAGCCTTGGGAGTATTCTAGAAAAAATTAAATACACTTTGATCCTATCATTATTAAAAGGACTTGAGCATTTAGCTTTATACTTAAATCCTATTAAATTACAATGGGATTTAAGAGCACTTAATTTCTCAGGCTCACACCTTGTGTTCTTTTTTATGGTTATTTCTATGTATTGTGCAGTTAAATCTTCAGTGGTGGAATTTAATGTGGATTGATTTATATCAAAGAGATTAAAAACAGTCATTAAATCAGGATTTACATTATAAAAACATTATATTTACATTATAAAAACATTTTGAATATTCCATATTCACATGCACTTTCTAAAAAAGGGTACATATTTTTTAAAAATGCAAAGCATTAAAACTAATGATTAAATACATGTACTTTCTCTGGAGGATGTTATTGGTGAACAGAATTCTCCCCTCCAGTGTAGCTCTCTATCTCTGTTGGATTGGGTAGAGAAACTATGAAAACTTACAGCATGACCACATGGAAGCAACTCCTTATTAAAAGACTTTTCAACTAACTGATTGACCTGTGTCCGTATATATAAAATACTAAGCAATATGCTGAGAGTGGAGGCATTTTACTTTTGTATGAAATGAAACAAAATACCTATATAGTTTGGTAGACTAGATGTTCAGTATTTATGGAGATTAGAAAAGTGATCATAATATAAAAACAATATAACAGAAAAATCTATGAGGTAAATAAGGTGTAAACTTAAAATGTCAAAACTTTTATTTCTTAAAACATTATTTAATAATCTTGAAGAAATTATATTCTAAACAAGCTTTAACTCATTTACTGTGAATATATCACTCAAATCTAGTGGAACCTTGTACACTTCTACTAGTTTCATCCTTAATAGAGCTCTGGGCATCAGACTTTCATGAAAGGTACAACATTTCTGTACACACTGTCCAAAATTTGATCCAGATACCATCTTGTGTCCTACCCAAATATTGTACGCCACCCCAATTGTTCTAACTGACATTTACATTTAACACTTGCAAAGAGAAGACTATTTTATACAGAATCTTTAGATTATTTCCCCTTATTGCTACATATCCCTATTACAACTTTTACTCCATGGATAGTTACTGGAGTATGAAACTAAGTCACATTTGGCATCTAAATCATGGACTGGAATCAAAGTTTTGAAGTCAAAATCATGATCCAGTTGTGGATCGTGATTTTCCAGTTTTGTACAGGTGAATTTCCAGTTGTGTACAGGTAGTCTTAACTTATCACAGTTCATATAGTGACAATTTAAAACTACAATGGCACGGAAAAAAGTGACTAATGATCATTTTCACACTTCCAACTGTGACAGCATCCCTATAATCATGTGATCAAAATTCAGATGCTTGGTAACTCATATTTATGACCGTTGCAATATCCCAGGATTACGTGATCACCTTTTAAAAATTTCTGACAAGCAAAGTCAATAGAGAAGCCAGATTCTCTTAACAACCATGTTAACAACAATGTAACAACTGCAGTGATTCACTTAACAACTGTGGAAATATATATATGCTGGTCTTGTTGTATTCGGGTGTTTTCCCATGTAAGAATGAGATTGTCTTTGCAACATTTCGGCAAGATCTCACTTGCCATCTTCAGGCTTCGGTCTGTCACAGGCTGTACCTACACCTGTGAAAATCTACAAAAAAAAAAACCACACACACACATATATACATACATACATACATACATACATACATACACACACACACTTGTGTCACAACACCCTGTTAAACCCCAATTAAGGGAGGAAGCATACTGCTTTTCTTTTCTGCCTTTCGGCTCATCACCAGAGACCATCTAGACAGAAAGCTATTAGTTCTGTTGTGTACTTTTTTAATATGTGTGTTAGGTTTTTGAGCTGACTAATAGCTTTCTTTCTAGATGGTCTCTGGTGATGAGCCGAAAGGCAGAAAAGGAAAGCAGTATGCTTCCTCCCTTAATTGGGGCTTAACAGGGTGTTGTGACACAAGCATATACTTATCCTCCTGTCTCAGCTGATCAGGATAAGAACCAGTAGTTTAGTGGCTAAAACATCTGCCTAACATGTAATACTTCCCTGGTTCGAATCCCAGTAAGGGTATGGCTAGCTGATGAGAGCTAAATAGCTCAAAATAGATCTATCCTAGTCTCCCTGATTTATTTATTGATCAGCTCAAAAACCTAACATACATACATACATACATACATACATACATACATACATACATACATACATTCTATCTATCTATCTATCTATCTATCTATCTATCTATCTATCTATCTATCTATCTATCTATCTATCTATCTATCTATCTATCTACACATGCTTGTCTTGTTGTATTCGGGTCTTTTCCGGTATAAGAATGTAAGGCAGTTGTAATTGCCACTACGTCAAACGTAAAACGACCCAGGTTCGAATCCCAGTAAGGGTATGGCTAGCTGATTAGAGCTAAACAGCTTGAAATAGATCTATACTAGTTTCCCTTGTTTATTTATTTATCAGCACAAACGCAACACACACACACACACACACACACACACACACACACACACACACACACACACAAGCTCTAATCTATGAATTTCACATTTTTTCCATATATCCATATCAACACTGAAGAAGGAACAGGGAAAAGGTACCCAAGTGTCTATTTGTTCTTGGGAGGCAGCCTTTATCTTATTAATGGTATGTGCTTCACAGTCTTTTCCTCCCTTTCCTCTGGATTTTTAGACATCATGTTTCTGGAATGGGCCTTTATAATTGGAAAAGCTGGTCTATTTTGATGGTAAACCAATTTGGAAAACAATGGAAATGTAGCCAGTGTGTGCCTACAAGGGAAAAACAACTGATTTCTTACAAATGATTGAAATGTTATCTAATTCCCAAAATTAGATGACATTTATCTTATCAGCTTTGATCATTCTTCCTGCAAATTTGTTTCAGGACTCTCTCTCTCTCCCTCCCTCTCTCCCTCTGTGTGTGTGTGTGTGTTTATAGTTTTATTATCAATCATGTGTGTGTGTGTGTGTCCCAGTACGTCCATCTGTCCGAAGGGACTGATGATAAGAGTTGATTTAAGATATGCATACATTGTTTAACAATAACTTATGGTTTAGGTAGTCCATTTAAACTTTTGCTGTCCTCTGCCTTGGATATTTGTATTTTAGTTATCTATTCCTCCATCAATGTTTCACACAATCATTATAGTTTTATCTAAGTTATGATGCACATATACATCCGATTGCAAAGAATGTGTCACGAGATATAAATTTATTGTTTTGTATTCAGAGTATTATGTGCACTTCATTCTAGTACTCTATTTAAGACATGATATTGGTAATATATTATGCTATACAGTACATAGACATATACAGTCATATCTTAGTATCTAAAACATTTGTATTACTTCTAATGCAATGCATAATTCATATCTTCTCTTTCTTACAAGTTTATGTGTAAGTTTATGATAATCACCTGTTTTCATGATGTGTTATTCTAGTACTTTAATTTAGAATTAAATGAAATAGAACTAAACTTTAAATGATTCATGATTTATAATCTATAATGATAAAGAATTACTCTACTAATGTACTTAAGAGTAGTGAACTTTTGCCAATATGAATGAATCTGTCACATCCAGAAGTCAGGAGAAGGCGGGAAGAGACCAGCTTCTATCATTTCATTTCCAGTACATATGCAGTACACTGGAAGCAATGCCCTCCCGTCATCACCGAATCACTGAGTTTGTCTAAGATAGAGTTGCAGATAGGCAAAGCACATTTCTCATCCCACAGAAGTACCAGCATTGCCATCCTGGATGGCAGCAGCAGAAGGTGAGAAAGGAAATTGGCAGAAAGCAGGAAAATGTCAGCCTCTGGCCAGCTGCATATGTATGTGGCATGTCAGAAACCAGCCTCCTCTCACACTCTCCCAATACCTCTTCACACACACCCTGCCAGCACACAAAGCCCTCTGGACTGCCCCCAGTGATGGGATTAAAATAATTTAACAACTAGTTCTCTGCCCTAATGATTTCTTCAAACAACCAATTCACCAAACTGCTCAGAAAGTTAACAACTGGTTCTCCCGAAGTGGTGCAAACTGGCTGAATCCCACCCCTGACTGCCCCCAATGCAAGGCAGAAACTGGCCTGCACATAGTTTTTATGCCTGTTGGACTTGTGAACAAAACGAACATACAAAGAGCCTCCCGGAACATAAGCACAGAACTATGTATATACTTTATGACTTAAACTTGTAGCACTAGTTAAAAATAAAATAATATTTTACTAACCTAATTCTATATATGTTTATTTATAATTCCCACTTTTCTTAAGGACCTGCAGTTTAACTTGTTTGACAATACCAAATGAAATGACATGCACACCAATTATAGCTTTATGTACCACAGAGTAGCTTGGCTTTAACCAAACAGAAACTCTTAATCTTCTCTTCCTTCTTTAATACTGAGGAGGCAATGCCTCTCCCACCTGCACATAGAGTTTGCTTTTTCTTCAAAGCTCAGGAGAATCCAGCAACAAAATCAATGTATGCATGTTCAGAGCATTTTTAGAGTTTTGTAAGACAAATCTTTCAAATGGGAACTAGTTTAAATGTTATTGAGCTGAGTTTCGATCTGACAGAGTCAGCGAACGGCACAGAAACAGTTCACTTACCACTGCTCACACTACAGGAGGCGGCAATCAGGTGTAACTCTGTGCAAAGATAGCTGTGTTATGTGATATTTCTAAGTAACCCTTTATCCTACTAAATCCAGTAGTCATTTGTTTAAATAAACAAACAAACATACAAATATCAAGACATGCAATTGTTTAGAATATTCCCCGTCTTATAGTAATGAAGCTAAATTAAAGCTATCCTAGTAGCTTATACGTAATGCCAAATAAGCACCTGGAAGCTTTATAGATCTATTTTTTAATCCTAGCTAAGCCGATCTAAATCATCCATAATTAATTCATGCAAATGGAATCAGAGGAACATCATTAAATTGTTGACATTTAGATAGAGAAATCAGATATGCAGTTCAACCTCATTTGACATAAACATCTTTCTCTGAGTGCAAAATTCCTTTGGATATATGGGAATTTGAAATAGAAACATGGAGATGCTCCTGACAGTGCACTGAATGGGAAGGCCAGTGATCACAGAGTTGCTAAATGCATATCAAACACTCTCTGTAGCTTTGTGATAATGTAAATGACTAGAATACTCCCCATAACTAAAGACACCTTTTTTTTTTCAGGGGTGGTAACTTGTACAGTTACACTGTGGAATCTATAACAAACAGATGAAAGCTATTATCTAATGCATAATTGAATCAAATGACATCACATTACAATAATTTAGTAAAAAGAATCTTATTTTTGGATAGCGCAGTAATATTACAATCCATCACATGACAAGATGGACTTTTCCTGGCAACACAATTATAGGCTGATATACTGTATCACTGCATCATCATAGCTAAAGCTAGTGACAGTTAGAAAGCAGACAGTGGGCACAGAATATAATGGGCAGCACAATACTATATTTGATATCAATTATATCCATATTGTGCTGTATCTTTTTATCTCCTATACATGATTGCAAAATATAAATAATATATAAATTGTTCTTATTTTCACACAGGTAAAATACCTTTGCATTTATTTAATAAGAACATCATTTAGGAAAATTGATATATGTATGTTGTTTACACATGTATGGTCATAAATGTGAGATCTCTCTCTCTCTCTCTCTCTCTCTCTCTCTCTCTCTCTCTCTCTCTCTCTCTCTCTCTGTGTGTGTGTGTGTTTGTGTGTATGTGTGTGTGTCTGTCTTTCTTTCTCTCTCCGAGAGCATGTGAGCGATAGAATGTAGAACAATTTTTCCATATTTCCCCCCAAAACCAATGCTCATTTAGATTTAATTAATTGCTATTCTATTTTACTTTCAAGAATGCATTTACATTTTTTATAGTTGTGTCCTCTCTAATGGTTCAATGATTGTGTATCTAACAATTTAGCAGAAAAATGTAGCCCTTTACAAATAAATGAGTGATTGCTATATATTCATGATATTTCTAATGTATACAAAATGTATACAAATTAGAAAAATTCCAAAAATACTTTGAAAAATAAAACATGTGGTTTTCAAAGACTGAAAATGTAGAGGTTTGGGGTAACTGTTTTTATTGTTTCAAGAATAAAATCAAAATACAATCAGTGGACTTTAATGTTCTTTGGTATATGTGAGTATAAAACACACTCAACGCTCATTTGCTACCAAATTATGTTTATCCTAAAATCTTGGAGCTCAGCATTGTTTTCAATGCATATCTCTCCATTTCACTGTGGGGTATAGGCATAAGGAGAAATATTAGAAACCACAGGTTCAATAATTTAGCCTAAAGTTGATAACAACTGAACTACATAATTGCTAAGGAATCAATTTCTTTAAAAGTATATATAGTTTGACTACAGAAGTAATTGAGTTGCTCAAGCTGGGAACAGGAGAAGGCAAAGTTTAGACGATATATGTCATGGGGTTAAAAAAACCTTCCTAGACTATATGCAGAAGAAGGATGTTTTTAAAAGATATATTTTCTTTTATTCTCCAGAGATATCAGTTCATTGTATAACAATAACACATGTTCAGTTGTGGGGCTGTTAGACATTCCTAAAGCTGAGCCTGTGATACAATAAAACACAGGATTTAATATCTTATTTCCACTACCCTCACCTTGATGCTACTCCAAGGGGCATTGAAAAAGCTTTGTTCCAGGCTAATTAAAGCTTTGAACAAAAGCACTACTGGGACAGAAGGATTCCTACAGCAATCTCTGGCAGATCTTATTTTATTTATTTATTTATTTATTTATTTACTAAGTTGCCAATGCATCTCATGGCCGTTTACAACCAAACTAAACAACAATAGCAGCAGCATGTATAAAACAGATCCAGTCCACAATATAAAATAGCAACCATGGTAGTAATTTCAACATTAAATATCATAATATCCATAATAAAAAACCATTATAATAAATCAAAACACAAAAAACAAAATTTCAATCAAAATAACATCAACCACTAATGGCTCCTAAGAACAATTTTATCCTAACTGATTTCTAGACTGTTTGCCTATGAAGAAGAGTATCTGAAGGAGATGGAACGAAGGACAAAATATCAAGAGGGTGCATATAGGGGTGGGGTCCTACTGGTTTAACAAGTGGTCAGTGGTGGGTTTCTGCAGGCTCGCACCTACTCGCGAGAGCCAGTTGGTGAAATTTAGAGAACCAGTGAGAGGGGGTTCCACTGGCATACCTGGAAGTAAATCTGGCCCGCTGCTGTCAGTGACCCAACGGGAAGGAAAGGAAAGGAAAGGAAGGAAGAAAGGAAAGAAAGGAAAGAAAGAAAGAAAGAAAGAAAGAAAGAAAGAAAGAAAGAAAGAAAGAAAGAAAGAAAGAAAGAATTTATCATCACAATTGAGTCCAAAATTTTGGTTGCTAAGCAAGAGCGTTGTTAAATGAGTTTCACCACATTTTAAAAGGTGGCCACTCCCACCCTGTCACATGACTGCCAAGCCATGCCCACAAAATAGGCCACACCTACAGAGTAGGTTCTAAAAAATTTGAAACCCACCACTGCAAGCGGTTCACTGAGTACACATGCGCAGTTCACAGGAAAACAACTGAGGCACAGCAATTCACTCTGCCATACCGATCAGCTAAGCTAAAAAACAACGAAATATAGGTGAGTATAATCGGAAGGGGAGGGGCAGATCCACCTGAAGGTCAGAGTGAACCAGTTCACTCTCAGCTGATCTTTGGACCTACCAGTTTTCCTGAACCAGTAGAATTCCACCCCTGGGTGCATACCATTATGCAGTTGAATACCTTCACTTGTACATGTGTGCAAATAATAAAGCACATATAAGATGTCATTTCTGGTATCTCCACCTATTGCCTCTGTCCCTATGTACATCTGATTATGGATGGGGACAGTCAACAATCTGGCAGGGAGCTATTCCATTGTTTTATTTATGAGATACTTTAAAAGGAAAAAAACCCCTAAACAATAATATTTCTCTAGTAAGTATAAATATTACCATTTTAATTTATTTTCAGTTGGCCACCTTAGCAACTCATTTCTTTTATGTAATTATACATGGCAGAGTAGATGGACAAGTCCAATTTCTTTTTTTATTGCTGATATTTCTAAGATTGAGAGTTTTTTTTTAACTTAGCAAGGCTTTATATAAAAAAATAATACAAAGATATATATGCAGAATCATTGAAAGATTTCAGAAATATAATCTTTTGGAGCCAGAGAGATTAGTCCACAATAATGGCAGGACTACAAACATAGGTTAAGGTGATTGATGTAGACTATTTTAATTTTTAATTCATTTTTTTTTCCAGGACAAGCTTGATTGGATCTCAACCATTCATTGATAATTGCAGTAACCAACTATATCACCTGGGTACTTCTATACTTCTACTTCCAGAAGATTCTATTCCTCAGTCTTACTGTTCACTTCTGTGATCAGGGCTTTTTTAAAAAGAGTCCTCCACAGATCCTAAAATCCATGGAAGCTTATATTGATAAAAACAGTCCTAATCTATTTAAAATTTTAAGCAAAACTCCCCAATATTTTAACTGACTCCAGGAAACAATAAGCAACCAAGACAGAACTTTATAGACAATCATGCACTGTGTTTTAATCAGCAATTCAACTATCTGCATTTTGCACCACATGGCTTCTGGATAAATGAATCAAGGAATCTGAAATGGGCTAACTAACAGAATGAATCCAAAATCCAGGACCCATGATTCCCAAGGAAATGAAATTTGGAGAAATTGTAGCTGCTTCAGTTCTACTTGCTGCTGCGTCTTAGATCATTGCTGCAATTGTGTGATCTTCATTTTCAGTGTTCGGTGATAATTTCCCAGCCACTCTCACAATTACTTTCTTCCCCCCAACCCAACAGCAGCCATTTACCTGTGGGAAGGGAAGGGACGGGAAGAGGAGATTTCTAATGTTCTCTGCAAGGAACATGAAAAGGAACAAGGATCCAATAAATCCAATAAATCCAACATGAAAAGCCAGTAGGAAGTCATAAGTTGTTCTTGCTCCCACTGCATTTTACCCGCCGTGGATCCTCTTGTTTCTGTTTAGAAAGGAAATATCCCTGAAACAATGACCCAATGAGACACAAATTATCTAGCAGTTAATAAATGGCCAAGGTTTGTCGATAAAAGGCTAGTGTGAACACTAAGCTGGACTGAATATTAGCTCCAATAAATCAGTAGCCTTAAGGAACCCTAAGCATTTATGACTAATACTACTTCATGACAGAAATGGGATAAACTAAATGTTGTCATGAGGATACTGCAACCTGGGATTTTAGACAGCAGAGCAATGTCACAATAGTAGGTATGATCCTTTGCCTCCTGATTCTGTGAAAGATAGCTGTTGCTACATTTACCAACAAAAGCAATATTTGGGGCAGGAGTAATGAAAGCAATAGAGGAAAATATATTTCACTACTCCCATTCTTCACTTGGCCCTTCACAAATGGCCTTTATTTTTAATTTTTCATGAAAAAGATTATATAACCAGGAAATTATAAATGTGTGCATCAAATGAATGTCCCAATGATATAGTAAACCATTTAGTTTTCTCTGGCAGATGATTTCAAGTTTTCATGATGATAATGGATATTAAAGGAAATATCATATTTGATCTTCTGCTCTACATAGCAGAAGATATCTCAGATATTTTCACATAAAGTATACCACTTCCTGATAATTTCTATCCCTCACATTTCATTTTCTATATAGATATATGTTTCATATTTTAAGAATGAATATTTGTCATTGATTCTGTACCATGGAGGCCCAAGAAAAATCTTAAGTAATCTATGACAAAGATCACTATCTCAATACTAAATAGTATTGTACTCTTCCTTTTCTATACTTTTTAAGATAGAACAAACAATACATTCTAGTTTAATACTCACAATGTGTGGATATTTTCAGAGCTCTTTACATTTTAGCAGACTCTGATTTTCCCATAAACTCATCTCTACTGCTGCAATTCCAAAATGTCATCTTTCATTTTATAACAACCTTGTAATAATTAAGTACGACATAGTTTGTACACCAATTAAAAAGCATTAACATGTATATGCTTGTAAGCATTATATATTTTCTGTTTCTTTATTGACAGTACATATGTGCATTTTTGCCTCTAGCTTTAAATACAGAGAGTGTGTAACTGAACAGGAATTGTCTCAAGAACATTAAAGCAAGCCAAACATGATTGCATTCCAACTAAAATTGCTCTCTTTATACTGTGTATTGAAACTTGATAACTGTTGGTTATAAAATTCCTTTGATTTTCTGTAGGTAATAAAATACTTTGGCAATTACTATTGACAGTTCTGGATAATCTTGAAGGCTGCCTTGCCTGAAGAAGATGAGTGTTACAAATCACTCCACTGAAAGAGGGAAGAACAGCAGCAGGCAGCAGACAGGTTTCAATTTCACAATGCTGATTATCTCATTCCTGATTCTATGCATGCCTAAATCTGAGGATCCCTCAAGCAGCTATATGGACTTCTACTTTTAAAATGCCTATTACGCTTTCATACTTTTTGCTGCTTCCTGAAGAGTGCCATTTCGCCAAGCTTAAATAGCAGAAAATTGCACTGCTTTTCCTCTGCCCATCTCCTCAATCTCTATTAACCTGCACAAGAACAAAGGAATATGATGGCCCAGGTATAGGTTTGAAAATAGGTTTGAAGTTGTTTTTCATTTACGGGTAGCCATCTTTTTGATTCATAAATGTAGTTTAACAATATCGTTTTAAAGCATTAGGAAATGATTGACAATGCAGAATTTTTAACCTTAACGTATGCATATAAAAGAGAAGAGCAAAGATCTGCGCACATTTTGAAATTTATAGGCTATTTACATAAGCTTTAGATGATAATGAATTATTGATAGTCTTACACCTTAACTAATAGTATGCCAAGATACTGAAATTCTTTTTTAGCAGCTTAAGAAACAAGAGGTGGAGGAGGGAAATAAAAAAAAAACCCTGTGAAGCACTGTTTTTTAAGTATGCAGGAGGCTGTTATTAGGTGTCATAAACTGAATGATGCATTATTCTATGAGCTAGTTAGAGATTACAAATGTAAAGGTAAAATAGAGGACAAAGACTTCATTAGAAACAATGTAAAATGCTCTTTTAAACCAAGTCATATTTTAATTCAATATCAAAAAACAAGAACCAGATAAAACTATTTGTTTCACTTTAATATTTAATTGCATTCATAAATTAATTTTTAAAATGCAGCATCTATCTATCTATCTATCTATCTATCTATCTATCTATCTATCTATCTATCTATCTATCTATCTATCTATCTATCTATCTATCTATCTATCTATCATTTGCCTACATTCCAATTATATTATTAAACAAAGGAGATAATTTTTAGATTTTGTGATTCATCAAAATTCGACAGTTTAATGTTCCTTCTAGGCAATTATATGAAAGTTCATATAGGTTGTCAGACATACATGTGCACACACTTTTTTTCTTTTTTTAATAAAAATAAATAACTGTTCTGTGTTAAAAAGATTAACATTTGGGGCGGGCGGGGGTTGCTTAAATGACAATAGTTGGCTATCTATCAGATCCTAGCTTTAATCTCACAGGAGGCTTGTATTTCTGATTATCTCCCTCTGAGGCTTTTATGAATAGAAGAAACCAAACTGTGGCCTTCAACTAAAAATGGAGAGTGAGTATATTTGTAGGGGAATATAGGGGTGTGGATATAGCATTAAGATCCACAGCCGTTCCCTACAAGTTGCAAACAGAGGACTAATTTGCTGCATGTTTTGCCTACTTTGCTACTAATAAAGTATTTTGCGTGCTTTCTATAAACACTCCTCTTAAGTTTTATAATCTAGTACATCTTAGTAAGCATGAAGTCTGCCGATCCCTAAATTATTCATAACATGGTCCAGACTGATTAAGATTGGCTTGTTAAGGACCACAAGAAGCAATTAAACTGACAAGGCAGTGCAGCCTTGATGTATACATTTATTATCACAAGAATACCCAAAGTGAATGCCCTTATTAAGCAATGAATTTCACCTCACTGGCCTTCTACCACTGCTGCCACAAGCAGAGGGAGCTAGGAACAACATGTCAAAAGCTAACTCTGAGGAAATGCCTATCTTCAAGTGAAACCGATTTTGTAATGAACCTTTCAGTTCACTCCTGAGGTAATAAATCCTGACTGGTGCATTAATTACTTGATAACATCCCATCAAAATGCAAATGCAGCACTTGACCCACAGGAATGGCAGCACTAGCTGTTAACTCTTCAGGGTATACATAAATTGTCTGTTTTCTTTTATCAAACTGGGCATTTATTTCCATCTTACTGGGGTGAATGTCACTCTTGCCACCCTCAGCCCCTTGGTGGCCTGACACCATTATTTGCTCAGAATTGTCACTAGGTGATGACTTTCTAATTGTGCTACTACTTCGAAGCAGACATTTCTACTGCATGTTTTCTCCTCCCCATTTCAACTTCCACCCATCAGGAATTTCACAAGTCAAGGACAAAGCAGAGACAAAGTATGATCTCCTCACATCTAAAGTGCACTAGTTTTCACTATCAAAGGCAGCACATTAAGCAATGAACTTCATCCTTTGAAACAATTAAATAAAAGCCGAACAAATGCAAGCTACTAACATACTATATGCAGTAAAAATGTTTCCCTGCAATACTTTTTCCCCATGGTATAATAACTTGCTGACTACTCAGTCGGTATTTTCTATTGTTGGCAGTCAGAAAAAAAATCAAACAAATACAAAAAAAGCATTGTTTATAACAACTGAACATTTAAATATGTTCTGTGGTATTGTTACTTTATCTTATAAAATGAGCGTGTTTTATTTAGGGAATGTATCCACAATAAACATTAATAAGGATTTTTGTTTCATATTCCATTATTCAACACTCAGATCAGCATCAATCGGGTTTAACTCACCCTCCCTGAAACACACACACACACACACGAACATGAACACACCATGGGTCAACCTATATTACAGTATTTTATTTCTCTGGAAGGCTTGGTGAAAAACCTTAATTCAGGTTACTAGGCAACCCTGCAGGTGAGAAAATATAATGTTTGGCCTACTCCATCTTAGGAAAAAAATGTAGCGGCCTAATGCTTTCAAAATATACACTGGAAAACATGCACTGATAATTCTTTGCTACATTTTCCAAAGTTGAGGTCAGGCGAAAATTAATTGATGTTGAAAATAATGACAGAAGGAGAGGTACCACTGAGACTTGGTGTGACTGGCATGTGATAATGTTAGCAAGATTCCCAGCATGTGACTGGACGATGTTGTGAAAAATATACTTTATGTGAAGGAAAAACAAGTTACAAAATGTAATTAGTTTTTGACACTTTTCATATGTTATTATCTTTTCATTTGGAACATTGCCTTGGGGTATCAATACAAAAGTATAAATGAAACATTATTATTGTTGTAGGTCTGAAATAGAGAATGAGATAGCTTTATACTGCACATCTTTTTCATGTCCTTCCAAATAAACAGAATGCTCTATGCAAACTAAAGTACTGTATGTAAGCCACAGAAAACATATTTACTACAAAGAGAGAAGAAATTTCTTCAATATAATAATCCTGTTATATGTGATTATATAATTTTACTCTCAAAATAAGGAGCTCTGAAAATAAGTGGTCTAAAATGCTAGAGGTTAATATGCAATTAAAGTATAGCAGCCACAGCAATAGGTTTCTCATATAGCAAATGTATTTTTAATTTTTTTCCATTGACGTTTATACCTAGAAGTAATTCATGTTGATTACTAAATACCCCTTGTGAGTTCCTTTGTCTTCTCAATTAAAAAGAACAAAAAAACCACTTGCCGTTAGCAATGCATTTCATAAACCACCAGCTCTCATGCATGATGAATCATTCTTATTTTATGCAGTGCTGCATGATAGAGAACTGAGATAAATAAAATATTCTCTCCACAAGCTATTCAGTACAATTTATCTTCAGCAACTTACTAGTCCATTGATAATACCTGGCTTGAAGATTGCAATGATCAGATTCGGTTTTCATTTGAATCAGGAGCAATCTGAGCACTGTAGTTTTTAATTTACATATATTAGTGAGGTTCAAATGTGGCAATAGCTACCAGCAAGTTGTCTTGCAAACTGAATGCTCACCTTCTATAATGGTTTCCCTTTAGCAATTATTCACCAATGAAGTAACCAGATAAAAATGAAAACAAAGAAGGCAGAATAGGAAAATCATGCTAAAAATGCCATCATTTAGATTAGGATAATTATCACAACAGAGAGAAGGTCATGTTTATATTAGTGATTTCTCGTAAGACTTCCCTGTATTGAATTCCTAATGCTAACCTTCTCTCTTTGCTACTACATTGTTTTCTTTCCTCAGCTTATTGGAATTATGATATAGGATGCCTTAAGATATGTGAAACAGCATAGTAACCCAAATATTATGTTGACTTCACCTTGGAAAAAATGAAATTTAGAAGCATCTGGTAAATACAACATCATTATCAAAACATTATTATACTACTCTGAACATTTAGCAAAGCCAACAGGCTTATAATAAATACCTCTTACAGTTACATCCCTTTTATTCTGACCACAATATTGAGCCTGAATTCCCAGCAGCATCATTACTAGACATTTTCTGCCACCTTTCTAAATCTGAAAAGCTTCCTACATTTAGTGAAGATTAGGTAATGCTACAAGTAATCAATAATGGCTATCAATTGTATACCTTGTTCAGAAGAACCAGCTGATTAAAACTAAGTTAAAAGCAAAGTTGAATATAATTTAAACCTAGATGCTTTTCCAAATTGTATTATAATAAATATAATTTTTAAACATGCATGCACTTGACCAGATGCACATACAGAAAGAACCACCTAAAAATGAGAAAAATGCTTAGCTAGGAATGATTCTTTTCCTGAATCTTATATAGATTAGAGATAGAGGAAGAAGTCTCAAATAATGAATAATATATGTCAGTCCAACTGTGATTCTTTTTCAAGTATTTCTTTTGTTTACGGTACCTCTCATAACATTTTGCTTAAATTCTCTTCTTGGTAGTTGTGAAATATATTTAAATATATATTTTACAGCTTTTAAGGAAAAGAGGAAAAGATCTATTAACTAGAGTAGACAAGTTGATCTTTCTACTTGTAAATATTTCAACAAGAATGATCTAAAATGGCTTCTTCCTATATACAATATAATAAAATCAAATATAATATAACAATAAATCAATAATTGCATACTAATTTAGAGGATTTGAAACAGTGGTGGGTTACTACCGGTACGCCCTGGTATGGGTGTACTGGTGCCTTCTGGAGCACCAGGTACCATTCTGGTACAATGCTCCGGAGGGCCCACCCGTCCGCCTGCGCTCCTTACCTGTATTTGAGCTGTTTGGGGCTTCTGCGCACAGAGTGTACGGTGCTTCTGCAACACTCCACCGAGCAGCTGGAGCATCGCAGAGCACCACGGGTGTTAAGTATGCATGTGTGCGCGTCACGCGTTCATGTGGTGGACACCCAGCTGTGTTGCACCGTACCAGTTGCACCGGGATCTGGAACCCACCACTGATTTGAAAGCAATATTTCAAGAAGTGTGTCCAGGATATGGATGCATTAGCCCATTCATTTTGCTGAGTTAAAAGTTAAGCTATGATTTATCCCACTAATATTATATAAATTAATCTTGGCAATCATATGTTTCCCTTAACTTTTTTTCCATACTGCTACAAGGGTTTATTAACCACTTTTGTTTTTATTCTGAATTAACCAAATCTATTCTTGTGTAATTGCAATATTAATTTTACTATGTACTACTATTAATCAAAACTTAGTTCAGTTTCCTTATATGAAGTTTAATTGCTGGTGCTAATTTAAAATAGAACCAACAATTTGCAGGCATGCCTAGAAGACTAGCTAACAAATCCAAGAACTGTTACTGTAATACTAAGTACAGTTTACTACTACAATGAAAATTCTTTCTTAATTTCTACTATCATATTTCATAGAAGAAATCTTAAGATATTTTACAAGAACATAAGAATTGTCTTGCTGGATCAGACCCTTGGCCCATCTAGACTAGCAAACTGTTCTCAAAGTGACCAACCAACTGCACAAGGAAGACCCTTAGTATCCCAGCAGATAGCTTTAAGAGGCAGTTACACTAATATCAAGTCTAAATCCCCATGACTTTCTTGAATTGATGCAATCCTTTCCTGAAGCCGGTTCAATCCTTTCCTGAAGCTCCCAATGATTTTTTGAAGCCAAAAATAGGCTTAACGGGCTTATATGTAATAGAATCCATGGAAATAACATTCCCAGACTATGTAATAAGGAATTGTACAACTATAGCAATGTCAGAGGCAATTATATGTTAAAAAAAATAACACAAGGTAGTCCTATTTTAAGGAACTCCAGTGGATACAGTCTGTCCTACTGCATTCTTTTCCACATGGCTTACAGTCAGGTATAGTGATTAAGACTAGAAACCAGGGGACCATAAGTTCTAGTTCCACCTTAGGCACAAAAGTACCTGGGGATCTTGGCTCAGTCACTCTCTCCTAGTCCTAAGAAGAAAGCAATAGCAAACTACTCCTGAAATCGTATCTGCAGGAACTTACCTAGACAGCCACAAAGAGTAAAAAACTGACTTGAAGGCGCACGCACATACCCAGATTACTAGGTATTTGGATGAAACGAATTGAGAAATTTTGATAATGTACAATAAAATTTTCACTATTAATTTTTTGAAAGTAAATAGAACATACATATGCAAGTAACACTTCATTTCAAAATGTAAATGTTAACACCCAAAAGTTATTTTGTATAAAAATAAGTTGGTTTATCAAAGTCAACGCTAATTGTTCTTTCTTTTGATAGTATCACAGAGATGTCATAGAGAACTATTTCATTTTAGTACAGCTACCTAATGTCACAAGATGCAGCACACCTTTAGAAATGCCTCCAGCTAGGTACACATGAAAATATGATAGCTTCTGTTCTTTTTCTAACTACACAACACTATCATAAAAATATTCCTTCTAACCATAAAATGTATTTTAGAATGTACATTTTTTAAATTCAACCTCGGTACTACTAATGCAAAGGTATATTTTAGGTAAATTTCTTCTTCCTGCAGTCTCTGTGACATCACTGTCTTCACACCTATAGATGGCTACAATTCTATAGCTATATTTTCAATGATTTAGATTGTGAGTAACTGTCATATGATACCTGTAATTTCCCAATGATGCCATTGGTTATGCAAATTTGTATTATAAAAAGGTGGGGGGGGAAAGGACAGAATGTCACCCTTTCCTCTTTATACACATAAGAATTATATTCAGAATTTCAAAGAACATGTCTGCTATTACATTATATAAAACACAAGGTAATGATTCTAAAGGCTCAAGGTCATCCATTTTTTTATTTCAGCAGATTCATTCTTTGATAAGCATTTCTAATCAAAATGCTAGGCAGAGAGCATATTTATATCTATATAATATTGTCTTGAAATACAGCTTATTTCTATTTCACCTCCTTCTCTTAATAGCCAGAATATTACAGAAATGCAAGTAGTAGCACCATTTGAAATTGAATCACTATAGAGTTTACACCATACAATTCTGACAATTATCAAAGTCCATTCAAGACAGTATGAAGTGTTGATGGTTTATATATATTATTTGCAGCAGTGTCTACCCAAGGTTTTAGGAAAATTTCCATTGAATTAAATTGTGAGAGATCAGGTGGGATGAAGAGTATGTTTTTGTTTTTACATTTGTTTCTATCTCTATACCAAAGGCTGTATATTGCTGCCTTGTCTTGTATTCTATCTCAGTCCATTGTTCATTATTGTAAGATCAGCTGACTTCAGATTCTAAAATAACCCTTGAACGTATGAAAGATACAACTCTTAACTTTCCTGATTATCCTAGGTTTAGGGGAGGGAAGAATTTGACAAATAATCCCACAGCCATTGTGTGGTCATTACAGTGTCGTACGAGTCTGGACAAGTTATTAGGTCAGACGCTAACTTCCTAAGTAGAAAAATGATGTGGTCGCCTTTGTCCTTTCTGCAGTAATGGCTGGAGTCAGTACTAATTAAGGGCCTGCGGCAATGTGGTGCGAGAGAGGTCAGAGACTTCTTTCTGACACCTAAACAGTGCTCAGCTCAAACGAAGTGCCCCTAATCTGAAATGATGTGGTATAGAGCTGGCCTTTCAGCTCCACTGTATATTTAAAGGAAAATGACAGTTAATGACAGGGGTGTCAAAAAGAGCAGATGGAGAGCCTGGAGAAAGCATAGCCCTATGGAAGAAAAAAAATCTTTCTACAATTAATTGTTGTATCTAAGTATAAACATGCACAAATAGAATCCTCTATCACTTGTGTACTTCTGAAGCAATGTAGCAAAGAAGCCCACATTATTTACACTATTGAAATAATTGCTTCAGATAAGAAAGACTGAATATTATTTTTCATGCGGTATGGGGAAAAGAACTGGTTCCCCTCCTCCGCACCCGCCAAACTTCACATTGCTTTCAGAGCTTGGCTGCTGATCTAAAACGCAGACAAAAATTAACATGTAGTCAACACTGTTTCATGGTTTGGAATATGTTGGCAATTATTTTTTTTTAGCCAACTCCTACTTCTTTAAAAATAGAAAACCTGTACATGAGACAATAATATTTAAAATGGAAATGACTACAAAACATTGCCAGTTAATCACTGACAATCGAAAATGGCTGACATCATGTTTATCTCAAATAAATTAATCATCAATGGATCTGATGAAGCAAGTTGCTGCTCACAAAATCTTATAATGAAATTTGTTAATCTGAAAAGATATTACCAAATTTTTGGCAATCATATATACTAATGTAGCATTCCTACATTGCGTTTATCACAAGGATTATTCCAAGCATTATGATTCAATGTAGACAACTACACCTCTGCTTACTCACTTTGTATGCAAATATTAAATAAATGTATTATTTATTATTAAATTTGGTTTCTGAGTCAGTTTTCAGAGACAGATAAATACCTAAATACATATTTTCTGTGACAAATTACAAACTGAAATTTAAATGTACTCTATATTGTTATTTATATATTTTATTTTAAAATGAATACTGATAATCTTCGTAATAGATATTTATACTACATAATTAGAAAATAATGATCTATAAATAAGAACATTTTCTATATTTTGCACTTCATAATATCAAGACATTGGATAAGTGAATGCCGAGGCTGATATATACATATAATTATGCTTTCTTAAATGCTTGTTAATAATAGTTCTAAAAATGTTTAAAAATATGTTCACAAGATAAAGAAAAATATTCAAAAATTCAAGTATACGAACATAGTAAATATATTCTTTGCAATAGAAATATGTGTTTGACATATGAACATCTATTATCAACAATAAAACAATTAGCTCAGATGACTTTAAAAATAAGGATTATCACACGCATTTTATCAGATAGAAGCAAAATTAATCAGTTCGCATCATTCACCAGATGACATCATTCCTGAAAGCTGCTATCTTCTCATTCCTTGCCAGAGATTTCATAGCAGCTTGCAATAGGAGGAAAATATCTAGAAAAATTACTCCAGTTGAGCAAGAAGCCCTGGAAGTCTTTCCCTTGCCAAGATTATACTACTAATATTTTAACCCCTGGGGAGGGGGAAAAAAGGTCCCAATCCTTAAATTGTATACGGTATTTATTTTATTTGGCATATCAACCAAAACATTTCAGTTATTGTGAACTGAGCAGTTCGATAACAAAAATGTCATTGAAAATTATGACAATTATAGCCAACTATCTACATGTCAAACTTCAGGGACCTTTCAAAGATTTCAGCCCTGGTTCTCTAGTAACTTACAACTGAAAAGGAATTACAGTACCACCCGGAAATCCTTTTGCAACGTAAGTCCACTATTGCATCTGTATTGTTCTCCAACTTTCAGGTCAGCAATATGGACCAAATGAGTCTTAGGTAATTGATGAACCTGAATAAATTATTCAGTGTGAGTAATGTATATCTTACAGAAAACTGAACTACTCACAAACTGCTTAGATCCCTGTCCAGATTATTGCTATGCCTTGCCTGCTTCCAGGTCACCCAACTTGATCTATAATAACATCCTTTTCAAAATTAACGTACAACCTGACAATGATCACTGCCTCAGATAAAGAAGAATAGTTACCCAAATCTCATACCTCATATTACAGTTAGATTTATTTGAAATCCCTTTAAAAAGGAATTTTAAAATCAGAAATGCATAAATAACAGTTCTGCAGTCATTCACCTTAGTTTCAGCACAGTAATCTCATTCTATCAGGGAAGAACTCTATGTAATTTTTATATAGGTTCCAGCAATAAATAAAAATCCATGAGATACCCCCTTTTAAGAATGTTAGAATTATGTATAAAACTTTGTAAACCGTTAGTTTGCCAATGAATGTATGCAAATTAAAGTTAAATTAATCAAATTTAATTGAGTTTTATGCGTTAATAAATCTGGCATCTGGGTTAACTAGTTTATACATTGATTTTTTTTAAATACCACTCTGATGAAAAACAAACAAAATAGGTTAAATTAGACAACTGGTAAAAACCCAAAGCATCAAAGAAAAGAACTTAATTGTTATCCAATGTTATAAAGATTCTTGCTTCCATATAATTTGGGAAAAATACTATTAGAAAGAACCACTGATAGGAAAATAAGATTTTAATGCTCTTCTGCATGTCAACAGCATTCCAGTTGCACTATCTTGATATTAAGAAAAATACAAACCAAAGCATGAATTTATGTTGTATGTGGATATTGATGTCATTTATATTCTTGTCCACTATAGAGATCGCACATTATCAATCAAAATAATTTAACCCAACAAAGGCCCCTACAAGCATATTCAGGATGTGTAAAATAACATTTGAACATTAGGAATACAAAGGTGATGGGGATGATAGTTATAACAAAGATTGCTATTTATCTAGTTAACATAAATTCCTTGTTTTCATGCAGCCAACATATTATTCCACATTTCACATTTGCTCAAGCACAATAATTACGAACTACTTTTATCAATAGAATATGAGAATAGTTGATTTAGAATAACAAAAGTTAATAATAATAATCTGAATTCAATGCAATAATTTATTTCTTAGTAAAGTAATCAGAATTATTCTGTTAAAGATGTGGGTCTTGTGCCTTACAAGAATTATTTGAAGCTACAGCAGTCATATTACACTATAATATGCCTCAAATCCTTCAATTAGGTCTATAAAGAAGTACTCCAGTTATGCCTAAATGCTAAAGCTGCAATTTAAAAATATCCCTTGAATATACGGATATATGCTCCTAAGTAAAATATATACAAAATTGATGTACATTAACTGAGAGCTCCCGCCTTTTAAATTTTCTCCAGCAGTATATACCTGTGAATAACTTGAAGGGGTTTTTTTTATATATAATGTCTCTGCTTTCAGTGAATTAAGGTATCTTTGTAAAGAAATCCTTAATCTGAAGACAAGAAATTATTATGTCATCTACATTAATATAGAAAGTTAAAAGTTTTGTTTTTATTAAGGAATATATAAGACATATAATTTTGAATTATTAAAAATCTTCAATTATATAAAAAATGTCTTAAAATGTTAAAATGTAATATTCAAGTTCCTAGTTCTTGCCAGGACTCACAAAGATGTAGCATAGCATATCTTTTATTTTCAGTTACTTTAAAGCATGTTGCAAGTAATCAATAGATAGCTAATAAAATATCTGGATTAGAATAAAGTAAATAATTCTGATAGGGAACAATCAACATGATATGGACAATCTGTTTGGCAAGAACTGCCAATACATTGAATATAAAATAAGTGTTAAAAACATAACAATAACATTTATGCTTGATTGAGAGTAAGTTCCACTGTGTTCTGTACAATTAAGCTTAGCTATAGTCACAAAGTACATTTATTTGTATTTTTGAAAACCGAATGTGATTTCAAAAAGCCGTTGCTTTGGAAATAGAACACATTTTTCTAGCTCAAACATTGATGGGGTTTTCTTTACATTAAAATACGGCTCTCTGATGTTTAATATAAAGGATAAATCTTATTCTTCTTGTACATATCTGACTGTTCTGAAAATAATTGTAGAGTACAGATTTGATTGTCAGTCATGTGTATCTATTCTATGTGAAAAGAAAAGTAAAATGGTTGCCTATACATTAGCACTTCACCCATGGCTAGTGCAATGACAAGATAGATTAGGATGTATATTAAATCTTGCACATGACTGCTTTTCTGTATCAAGATAAAAAATACTTGCTCCTATATACATTGTTGGACTGATATCTACATTAATTTTGACAGAATGTCAACAGTTTTTACATTTTCTAAGTCAATAACTAGCCTAAAACTCGTAAACTTATCTAACAAAAATATTGGCTATGTAGTTGTACATTCATGAGTATGAAAATAAACCTCTACTGTGCATTAGTTTTTTTAACTTTTATTATTAAGAATTATAACAGAATTTAAATGTTTTTCTTTTAAAATTATTAATCTACAGCAATGTTACAATACATACATACATACATATTAATATGCCTTTTTATACTCTTTTTATACTTTTTATTTCATTTATCAGACGATAATTCAAATAGATAATAGATATGTTGTAGAAATATAAAGGATAAAAAATACAGAGAAAAATATTTATAGCAGAATAGTCATATTTTTTTAAGTCTTTGGCTCAAGAAATTTGCTGGGTATGAGTTTCATTTTCAGAATCTTTGCAAAAAACAAGCTTGTTTTGCTGACAATGTGAATATGTCATATATATTTTTAGATTAAAATGAAAGCTGTATTTTACAATGATACCTTTTCTTATTAAGCTATACAGGAACTATTGGGCTAAGTCCATTCTCCCTTTTCTTGACATAGGGCATAGCAGAATCTGGCACACTTTTCACTCTTGTAAACCACAGTTTATCTAGAATGGGTGTTGGCAATCCATGCCTCTTTCACCTCTCTGCTGCAGCTTCCTGTTACCCTGTCATAGCAGAGGGATGAAAGAGCTGTCACCCTGTAGCAGTGGTGGCAATGGGTGAAGCCTTAGTGCCGGAACGAAGTGCCCCTGTACTTGCCTTTGGGAAGCAACAGGATTCTGCCTTTATCATGGAATTTGCTTCTACCACCAGCAAAGAGGACTGTGAGAGAATGGCAGGGGTGGATCTTGTGGGGTGGGAGCCATCCCCCAAGCCTGGCTTTCCCCCTTGGCAGGGCCAAGAGAAAATGAGGGGAAGCGTTCCCCTCCCCTAGCTGAGCACCAAGTCCAGCAGGAGGGGGGTAGAATGGCCCAGCAGAAGTACCCCCCCTGGCAAGTTGGACAGTGGAGAGGCCTGGGCTGGCTTTTGCAGCTATCCTATTGTATGGCACCTCCAATGCGAACTACCACCTTTGAAATGTGCCACACCTTTGAGGAACCCAGGCAGTGATAGCTGGAGCCATGGGAATAGGAAGCAGCGCAGCCATCAGGGCTTTCCCCCTCCTTAGCAAGCTGGGTCTGGAGGAGTGAAGAGAGTTGTTGGCTGGGTGCTGGCGGGTCAGAAGGTGCACTCCTATGTTGCCCTAACATGCGTTTCCAGTGTGTGCTCCTCTGTCTCGAAGTGGGATTAAGTGGGTGGTGGGGAGCAAGGAGGAGAAGTCTGTCTGGCTTTACTTTTGGCATGGGGATGTGGGAAGACCTAATACTTTCTCCATGGCCTGCCCACTGCTCTCGCAGCACCTTGTGCAGCACAGTGAAAGTGTGCTTTACAATGGAGAAGACTCGGTCCCCTCCTCTTCCTAGGACCCATTACAATGCAGAGCCACAATGTGACGCTGCCCCACTCACCCATGGCAACTCTCTCTCTTGGAGTGGAGAGCAGGTCTCACATTCAGCACTAGCAAAAGCTGGAAGTAGTCAACCCCCATTTTCTGCTGCAGTCAGGCAGTGAGAGAGACAGATTCTGCTCAATTTGGCTCCGTCTGCTCCTTCTATTCGCCTTTGCTCAGTTTTGCAAGGATTCAGCGGATGCTGCCTTGGTGATGGGGGGGCATCCTGTACTTTGCCTGCCATGCATTTTCAGGGGGGCCCTGGGACTATATTTTGTGACCACTTTGGACCAAGTTGCAGGATGCATATGTGTGGCTCTGTGAGTGTGTTGCTGCTTAGGATGATCCTTCTCTGAAGTGCATTAGGGAATCTAAGGTGGCAACCTCGTGGCGCTGTGTTGTAACACCTTACAACTAATCCTTTTGCAATGCAAGGTTTATTTTTGTATCTTTCCAGAGACAGAGAGAATGTGGCTGAATTTCATTAGTTATTCTCTGGGTGTGTAAGTTGGGAAGTGGGGGTGAAGAGAAGGAGGGAGGGAGGGACAGAGGGAGAGAGAGAGAGAGAGAGAGAAAGAGAGAGAAAAGAAAGACAGAAAGAGAGAACCAGAGACAGAGATCCAGAGAAAGAAAGAAAGAAAGAGAGAGAGAGAGAGAGAGAGAGAGAGAGAGAGAAGGAGAAAGAGAGAGTGGGAGAAAGAAAGAGAAAGAGAGAGAAGGGAGAAAGGGAGGGAGATCCTGTTTCCCAAAGAAAAGAAAACACCGAGAGCCACAAAACCTGGATATGCATGGCTGGGGTGGGGGGACTCATTTGACTGGGTGGTAGGGAGCCAACTGGGTCTGGGTGGCCATAGCCAACTCGAAGTCACTTCCTACCACCCAGTCACATGAGTCTGTTCCGCCCAGCCATGCCTATCCAGATTTTGTGACTCTTTTTTGTTTTCTTTTCTTTTCTTTGGGAAACGGGTCCAAATGGCTCTTTGAATGTTTACGTTTGTAGATTCCTGATCTAGAACAATATCATGCCTTGGAAGTAGCCTATCAAACAATTGAATTGTGTGATACAATGAAAAGCAAGGGGGGATAGCTATCCTACTGGACCGCACAAATAGAATCCAGGTATCATACCCAACTCAAGGGCTCTACACCAGGAAATTTCTAATAGTCCACTTTCCCAGTTTATATGAATGGAGAATTTATTATTACCAGCTTGTGAGTAAATTTTTAAAAAGTTAAATATTGTTTTTAAATTTATTTTAAAGTTTCATTTTGTTTACATTTGGTAAATTTGGGGTCCAGGGCTTTGACATTTTTGATTCTGGATGGGGTGCACTGGCCCAGAAAGTTTCAGTCCACAACTTGGGGGTTCTCCTCGACTCACAACTCCTGCTTGAGGAGCCGGTGGCAGTCGCAGCTATGAAAACCTTTGCAGAACTTCAATTTGTGCACCAGTTGTGGCCTTTCCTGGATCAGGATTCAGTTGTTCAGTTGGTAAGTCTGAACAACTATCGACTCTTCATGACACCCTGGACCACAGTATATCAGGGGCCCCTGTCCTTCACAGGACAGGAAAACCTTAGCAGGGAGAAAATATTTTCCTGCTAATGTAGCCTAACCTATTTGAGGGGGAAATGTTATGAATATTTGTTATACAAAAACTACAGCCCAAATGGTTGTATTTATTTTAATAAAACATCAAAACCAAATCCTCTGATTGTTTGCGCATTACTTTATGTTTTGCATAACCTATTTTTTTAGAACTGCATTATTATAAATCTTTTTGATAGATAGATGGATGGATGGATGGATGGATGGATGGATGGATAGACGGATGGACAGATGGACAGATGGACGGATGGGAGAGAGAGAATATGTGAAGGAAGATTAAATCAATGTTTTTCTGATTGCTTATTTGTACCGTATAACTATCATTAAGTGTTGTACTTATGATTCTTGATGAATGTATATTGTCTTTTTATGTACACTGAGAGCATATGCTCCAAAGACAAATTCCTTGTGTGTCCAATTACACTTGGCAAATAAAGAATTCTATTTTATTCTATTCTATGTTGAGAGATCAATCTCATGATTATTCTATAAAGCATTTTGTATAGTACATATTTCATAGATTATATTCATTGAAGGATGCTAAATGCCAGAAACAATCTCTTTTGAGATCAGAATAGCTTTATATTTTCTAACTACAACTTTATGTTCTCTGTTAAAAAAAATTCAGTGTGGGAACTTTATTACTCTGTACACTAAAACCTATCTCTTGTAAAGATTTATCTAAGTGTGAGCATCATTAAAATCAGTAGGATATATTTCAATTTGTGTATGTGCACACCTGCTTTCATCTCTCTCTCTCTCTCTCTCTCTCTCTCCAAGTAAGTCTATATTTTCTTTGTAATTTATATAAATAATGGGTAAATTTATATATTTTTAATAAAAAGTGCCTCTTGTTTATGGTAAGAAAAGCTGAGTGAGCAAAGACCATTATTAAGTACTTTATTGCAGAATACTTTTTAATTCTTAAATCATATTTTAAAACATAGCTAAAAATGCTCTGGCTCTATTTACAATTTCTGACATCCACATGTGGTTATGTACTTGGGTCACCAGACACTGTGTATGATTCCAAAACTAAACCCCATAAATCTCCAAAAATTCCTCACATCTATTATGTTTACCTTCTGCTGCTGATGAGCCTGCACAGAGGAAATTACAAGCGGTCCAGAGGATTTGAAAAGAAAAGAAGCTAGAAGAAACAATGAGCAAAAAAACAAAACAAAACAAAATAAGAGCCCTTAACTAAAGTGCTCATATGCTACCACTTAGTTTTTTGAGACTATGACTAGGAAAATAGCCTCCTTAAAAAATAAGAATTTTCTTTTTAATTACTGTTAATAGAGACAGACAGAACAGAAATAACTTAACAGAAATGATTCACGTTGATTTCCAGAAGTAAATCTGCCATTAGATCAATTTTATCTATAAAAAAGTAATTTTTATCTAACAATAAAATAGGAATCTCCATTCAATGGAAAGTGAAGCAAAATTTGTTTTATAAGCAAATTACTGGACATTTTATTATAATCTAATACAAACAGAAAATACTGCATTGGCCAAATATTTAGTGATCAAAAATTAAAATGGCTCCCCCACCTCAAAAAATGTCTCTTTCTTTAAGCCACTAAAAACAAAGAACAAATAGAAAAAGACTTGGAAAAATGACTAATTTAAATGTTTTAAACCTTGACTAATAAATAATTGTGGTATAATAGAGTAATATCTAGCCTGAATAACAAGAATTCTCTCTGATTCTCTCCTCAGTTTTAGATTTTTGCCTAAAACAAGGCTATTTGTAATTGGCCCCTAGCACTAAATTGGCACAGTAATCAGGATGGATACACATGTTGTCTGATACTTCTTAAAAGGCAGGCCGATTTTAAAGTTTGTACAATATCTTTTTATATTGTTCATGCACCATACTATTTCTCATACCAATTTCAGTCAATTATTTAAAACCAGCACAAAGAAAATGCCCTTTTTGAAGATGATTTAATGCTACCCACAAAAAGGTGCTTATAATTATATTGAGCAAAATTATATTGGCTTAATTCTAAACCAGCATGTCAAACTGGCATCCCACTGGCTGGATATGGCCCGCGCAGGCCATGCCCACCCCAGCTCCGCTAAGGTAAAAAACATCACAATACATCTCGATATGGACCGCAATGCGAGCGGTTTTGACACCCTGTTTTAAACCAAGACTCTTGTAACTCTTTTCCCTAAGACGTTAAAGTAGCCTTTCAAAAAGTTTTCCTACGGGAAATCCTAGAAATAGAATAAAGTCAATACTTACATTGAAAGACTATTATAAATGACTAAATCCAAAGGTATTTGCTCTTTTATGATAGAACCAAATTCATAACATAGGATTACTACCTTTAAAATGTTTTTTTTTCCATAACAATCCTATGCACATCTAGTTAGAAACCCCCGAGTTCATAAATCACAAGCTAGGGAGTATGCATATGATTTTGATTTTAATTTTCCAATACCCATTCATATTATAGTCAGTTAAATATGTAATACTAAACTAATATAGGACAATCTAAAAAGCATATAATAAAGTTTGCAATGACTATTCGGTTGTAACCAAAAGATTTTTATCATAATAATATCATTGTTCCTACATACTCTCCAAACTATTACTAGTTAACATTTTGAACTCTGTCATTTGTGTCTGTGTCATACAGATACTTAGCATTTCCATTTCTATTATAATCTAACTAGGCAAATATTCTCTCTCTCTCTCTCTCTCTCTCTCTCTCTCTCTCATTGTGTGTGTGTGTGTGTGTGTGTGTTCATTCTAGAAGTTCCATTCTAACTGCTAAATTTACAAATATTAGCCACAAACCTTAGGAAATGGCATGAGATATTAAAGCCCTATTCTTACTATCAGAATTTCCCTTCATTGATATAACTTAGCTTATTGAATATATTTACTTTCCTTCTCTTTTGTCCATTTCTCAAATTCCTCCATCGTTCTTGAGTGTCTTGATATACAAGATGGACACCTGGTTTCTGAGAGATCACTGATAAAAAGAAAATTAGACCAGGTATATACACTGTCCTATTTTGACAAGGTTCTATGTGAAACTAGACCTTTCAAACGTATGCATATCTCAACAAATAGAAAATTCTATTTCTGTCCAGAACTGAGACAAAATAAAAGTCAATTAGCATATATGAGTTTTCACATCTGAGATGGAAAAACCTTCAACATTTTCTCCTTTTTTTCTTTCTTTTTTTTCTCTGGTAACATCCTGGTAACACTGAAAATGGTCTTTGGGAAATAAACTTTTATATTGTGAAATATAAAGCAGAAATAAGCAGATATATTTTCTGTTTTATAGAGAATGTTAGGGTTCAAATCTATGATTTTCCTTTGAATCACTAAACTCAGGTATCCTCCATTGGG